>OZ022418.1:21513041-21716041 GCA_963989365.1 Rhimphoctona megacephalus | reverse complement strand
AAGAAAAAAATTTCAAACGAAAAAAATTAGATTGAAAAAAAAATTTCGGCCGAAGTACTTGGCGAGTTTATAACACATACAACATTACGTGAAATACATTACGTGATCCAAGCTAAGCAAAAAAACTCGCCAAGTACTTCGGCCGAAATTTTTTTTTCAATCTAATTTTTTTCGTTTGAAATTTTTTTCTTCAAGTTTTTTTTTCATCCTGATTTTTTTTTCTGGACTCTGTTCTTTTGACCGATTTTTATTTTTGTACATTGGTGACTTTTTTCAATAACCAACTAATTTTTGCTTTTTTTTAAATACTCCATCCTCAAGCGACAATAAAATACTTGTCCTATTATTGATATTATAAATTTTAGTGCTGAACGTAAATCATTGGCTTTTCCATTTCTGTTTTTGTAAAGTAATTATTTTTTTTATGCGCAAATTGATCATTTACTTGTAGACTCTGTTTTTTACCAGACACTCACAATGGGCATTGTTGCTTTTTTTCTTGGGATCTCGATAAAATATGTGAAGTTTTTCATTTCTATTTGTCATTTGGAGTATAGTTATTTTATAGAAACAATCTTCTTTTTCCTATCTCAATCTTGCCAAATTTTTAAAAATTTTGTACTTTTTTGGGTAGTTTTTTTCTGTGAAAACAAATGGAAACAGGGGTCAACAAATGTACTTGTCCAAGGTTTTTTCCCCGGGGAGGGGATTTTTGGCCAGGATATAACTTCTTTTTTTCTGAACAGCTCCGAATCCTAGAACTTTTACATGATAACAGATAATCCTTGAATATCTATGCTGACATAACCAGTAAAACCCTAGCTCAATATCAAATATGCAATGCGATGCTATAAAGAAAAAGCGAACGAACTTAGTACAGCTTGCACAAACAAAACGCAGAAATTCATTTCAGTTAACACCTCGCGTTTCCTGCAGTATATTGAGAAATTCGATACATATATTTGGTGCGTCTCAGCAATGTGCATTTCACTAATATGAGAAAAACATGAGCGAAAGGCCAAAAATGAAACCGTATAGAAATATTTGTGGAACACTTTTTTTTTTAACAAATCATATCACAATGCACACTAAAAACTTGAATGAATATTGAATTTTTACATTGTTTTCTCATGCTTTTATTTCCACTTATATCTTTTGCACAAGCCTGACCGAGCGATGCCATTACACTATTGTTGAATTTCTGATCCTTCGACTGGTTGTGAAATATGATAACAGACGATCCTTGAATATTTACACTGACATAATCAGTAAAACCCCAGCTCAATATAAAATGTGTAGTGCGATGCCAAAAAGAAAGAGCGAAGGAACTTAGCACAACTCGCAGTAACGAAGCGATGATCCTTGTATGCAAAGGAAATAAGGCATCTCTTGTTTTCGCAAGGAATAGCAAATGCTTCATTGCTTTAAGTTTCACCAGTTTTTTTAGATCAAATTGTCGAAGGAGAGAATCTCAGCCCAATTCGCAGCTCGCAGCGCCTTCAGTATATTGGTAAATTTCTTGAAGCCGAAAAGAAAAATCGAAGGAACTGAACACAACCTGCAGAATATTGGAAATTTTATGTTTATTTGTAGACCGCACCTGAAAAGTATTGAAAATCATGATTTAATGACAAAAGTTATTTGTCAAATTTTTATAATTAAAGTATTTCATCAACAATTAATAGTTTTACAGGTTTTTATTTATGAACACATGATACATCTTGTCACAACTATTTTCATACACTCACTTTTGGAAAAAAAACAGTCTTTTGATCTGTAAAAAAAATTTCAGTGACATGATTAAAAAAACAATCGTTGCGTTCCAGATTGAAACTTCAACATCATTATTTACGAGTTCACACATTTTCAGAACGTATAACACTGATTTTTAAGGTTATGTTCGTTGTATTTTCTAGCACTTATTCTGGCCACACTAAGGCTGCGTTCGGGGAGTCACTATTTGCGCTAAAAAGGCAACCTATAGTAATACTATTTAATGGTAACGTTAGCGTTTATAGCGCAAATAGCGACTCCCCGAACGCGCCTTAATTAACGGTTTTATTCGGATTATTTTATACGGAAAAATAAAAATGATAACCTCAACGAGTGGTGAGGTTTGTTTCTATTTGGCTTTTCTGGAATCCGAAACAAAAATGATTTCACCAGCGGGTGCGAGGTTATCTTTTTTAATTTCGCTGATGATTAATTCCGAGATATTAAAAAATATTATTATCACATTTCGCAATATTTATATATTACCGTTTTTTCGCACTATTTATATATTTAAACTATTTATGAATCACGATTTTTCACAATCTAAAAAACACGCGATTTACACGACTCGCACTTTACACTGTCAAAAGTCAAAACTACCGTCACACTGGTTATAAACATTCAAACTTTCCGTGGTATGGGTGCAGAGGCATGTAGTCACAAGCACACGTTCAAAAACATCACTCGTGTGCACACTGGTTTACCGGTTTGGGAACACAGATTCTGATTGGTAACAATCAGAATCTCGATAGGCACGCTGAGGCCTTTCATTGTGACATATACAGACACGTCAAATTCTTCGATGTGTTGGAATTTTTGCATAATTTTGAGCCTGTGCAAAGTTTTTTCTCAGCAAATACGGCATCAATCGTGCTGATTTAAAGCTCAATCGAAACATTTTTTCTTAATTAGTCTTCAGTTCAATTTTTAAGTCATCATCTGTCTCCTGAGCTTCGTAATTCGAGAAAATGACTTTCAGTTTTTACCCCCACCACCGAAATTTACTTTATTCAGAGATAATATAACAATACGAAATATTGTCGATCGATCCATCGAACAAATAAGCAATGTAACTTGAGCACTTTACAAACATTCCGGATAAATGTCGATTATAGAATATATGTTTTTTTCCGATTTTCGATGAACGTTTTTTGAACTGTCCGCGGATTATAAACAGAAAAGACGTAGCTGAAAACATCGCGTCACTCATAACGCTCGTAACCAAAACTTTTCGTCGAATGGGAACAGAGGGATATGTCGTCAGTTGCGCCCAATCAGAAAAACGCCAGCGCCACGAGGCCTTTCTCTGTGTCGTATACATACACGCACGCACACTCCGATCATCGCATAATTTTGCCTGTGCAAAGTTTTTTTTCAGCAATTACGGCATCAATCGGATTGATTCATGGCTCAATCGATGAGGGACAACTTTATTAGTCTCCAGTTCAAATTTCAGATCATGAAATTACCCCTGGGCTTCGTAATTCAAGAAAGAGTCTACCCCCACCGTCGAAATCGCTTTATTCAGAGATAATAGTCTCGGGTGAGTCCCGGGCAAGCAGACGACGCTGTCAAATGTACTTGTCCCGAGACTCTGCCGAGTCTCTTGATTTCAGCAAAATTTCTGATCGTTGGTCGTTTTTAGTGATCAGAACTGTGATGTACTACTTTTTATGAAGCAACCATTTTTTTCTGAGGAAGTAAAAAAAATTGATACCGCGAGGAATAATAACAGTTTTATTTCTTTGCAGTAGAGTCGTTATAAATGAGAGATATTGGCATTGCAAAAACAACCTGGTTATTCAAAAATGTTGAGCTACCAACGAGTCTCATTTGCTTTGAAGGCGTTAGTGATTTTGCAACGATATTACAATGTCGTGTGTTTATAATATATACATGTAAATGTATAAATAATTACGTAGGCATTTTTGCATTAATATCCAAGCGCAAGAGCAAAAATGCGACAGCATCCGAGTTCTTTATACTTGGTAGTTTGAAAAATAGCAGTTTACTCGATGGTGGACTCCACGTTTTTAATTAAACTTCGAAACTCGAGTATTGTGGGAGTCGAGTCGAAGAGTAACCAGAGAAACGAAGCTTTTTATTTACAATCTATGCATAGTCGTATATTTGTTGTCAGAGGGATCTAAATTCTCTACGGTCAATATAAATATTTATTTAATTTTAATTATAGAAAAGTCTTAACTAAATCCATAATACGAAGAGATAGCATTAAATGCGAAATGTGACAAAATATTTCTCGTTATCAAATAGGTCTGCCAAAGCCAAAGTTCGAGTATTTACACTACGAAAAATAAAAAAAAATAAAAATGATCATCCACTCTCATATGAAAACAACCGCGTATATATTTTTGGGGAGAATAATTTGCATTTTCAATGCGTTTTCATTAGCATATGATTGATTAACATTCAAAACACGATTGCAATCTCGTTTCACCCTCTTCCCTCCTTCTCCCTCTTCTGAAACTGTTTCCCATTATCCATATACATCGTTAGTAGCAGATGACGAGTGAGGTAAAGAGAAAATGACGTTACGAAATTGCCATTATGGGAGGGTAGTGCAAAAATAACAGTTTCGAAAAAAATCTGACCCTTCGTTGCTTTTTGCTTCGAGATATATTATATGCATTAATATTTTGTTTTATCGAACATTATCGCTGAGGAATATTGGAATAATCTTTTGTCTAGTCCGAAAATATTAAATTCGCTGTGGTCCGTTGATCCTTACAGAAGGGTTGAGGCAACCCTTCGTCGTGGTCTCTTTTCGTTACGCTTCTCTAATCTTCCGTATATCATTAAGTATAATGCGATTCCAGTTCATGCTTTTTCTACGAGGTGATAGCATTCTCACAAAATTGCGATTAAATTACCCAATAAGAATAATCACAAAAATGATAATAACCAATATTAAATTGATAACTAATATTATTCAATAATATGGTGATTTTCAAAGGTTGGTGTATATATTAATTATCCAGAAGCTCTTTCCTTCAGACAATATGCCATTTCCCTCTACTTTTGATATTACTTTCATCCTCAAAAATTAATTAGCCAGTTCTTTGAATCGCAGACCTTGATAGACTCGAATTTATTCGAAGGATACATTTTCGAATTAGTAAAGTGATATAGCAATTATAAATAGTAAAAAAATTGGAGGTAAATATGATGAAGTGCGAATCGATACTGCCGTGTTTACGTATCGAGATAAGAAATATACGATTATAGTTTCATTTTTAAACTAGGCAAGCCCCGTACCCGATCGAGCGACTAGGGTGTGTCATTAATTTCGCTAATGGGCAATCAATGAAAAAGCCATTGGTACGAGAGGAATACGGAGGAAGTTGAACAGAAAAAGAAAGAGACAGAGAGCGAAAAACGACAAATTGAGAGAGAGAGAGAGAGAGAGAGAGAGAGAGAGAGAGAGAGAGAGAGAGAGAGAGAGAGGAGGGAGAGAGAGAGAGAGATTATATTCTTTAGTTCTACAGGTGCACGGCACGTTCTGTGCCAGCCCGACTACCGGCAAACCTAAATGTGCGAGGGTGGCGTATAAACGAGGGTTTCGTGGGATACCGAGGGAGGGGTGTAAATAACTGTAAAAGAAAGTATAAGAAGCATTGCGACGTCGAGACGCTTCTTGGGCTAGAAGGAAAAAAAATTCGCATACATAAACATTACTTTCTTCTGACTATAATACACAGTCTTGAAAAATCTTTCGACATTTCTTTTATGCTCTTCCTGCATATTTGCACGAATATGTACATATATATAAGAACTCGCTACGCTATATGTACGTAAGGGAGATACGTACGCTTGCCAAAACTCCGCTAGAGTTGTCGGATAAAGAATGTGAATAAAAGTGAATGTTTGATGTTAAACCGCGTGAAATGAAAAGCAAACTATGCCACGAAAACCAATTTTATTAAAATGTTTCTATAAGCGTGTTGCGTTGTTTTTTTTCACCTAATTTCAAAAAATGTTCCTTATTTTTTACTAAATTCTACCAGAAAAAAAAGCATCCGTCATCAGAATTCAAACTCGTCGTCAAATTTAGTCATAAATCGATTAGAAATTTGATTTATTTATATTTTTTCGTTCAGATAATGATTGATAACGATATTTAATTAAAGTATATTATTAAATGTCACGTGCACGAAATTTTGGGGATCATCATTATTATCATGATGCGGGAGAGGAATCATCATTTGAGAGGATATCAGAATGATATTATTACGAAAATTCGTATGATCAACGTCAAATAAAAACTACTAGGATGAAAGATGTTTAGTGGAATAAATATTAATATATAAGAGGACTCAAGGAAAATTCTAGGGTGTTTTATTGTTCCGTAATATATCCTATGGGAAGAATATGTGTACGCGTGTCCATCCATTTCCTCGTGATATCGAAATCAATTTACTGAGGACATTCGTATCAGGGCATGAGAGAATGGACGAGAGAGAGAGAGAGAGCGAGAGAGAGAGAGAGAGAGAGAGAGAGAGAACACGAGAGCGTATAATAGAAACCCGTAAATCAAATCTCTCTCTGTATCGGAATCCCAAAGGGAAGCCTAGGTACAGTATTAAGGGGAAAGAGAAGTAAGGGAATATGGGCACTTCTGGGTACCATTACACATATACATACACATATATATGTATATATATCACTGTTTTACTAGATTGTATACGAGAAATCGATGTAGTAAATTTCCTAATGTCCCTCTGTAAGCTGCACATGAAATCATACAAAATCCATAAGCATATGGTGCCTGCCAGGATCTATTGTGCTTCCAAAAGTACAATTTTGAAATCTACTTTGTCTTAAAAACTCATCATAATCATCTTTCTCTTCGTTATACGAATATTTGGCTATTAATTCGTTCGAATAAGCTTCAAGTTCTATCTCGGACACTGTAATCACCTAATCCCTTTTTTTGTAAGTTTTAAACCTCATACGGAAATCGACAAAGTTGAAAAAAAGTTTAATCCTTTTTAAAAAAACTCTTTTATACGGGAATATGTTTGTAAAATAGAAAAATACTATTAAACTAGCCAAACAAACCCAAACAGGATGATTATCAATTAAAAAATTTAATTTCTCGTCGAATGAAATTTATTATGAATTCAATGATCATCTTGAGAATTTCATATATAAATCTTTCGATGTGATATTCAGTACACAAATAAACGTGTATACATTTCATGTTGGATTTTCATGAATAATACACATGTTTGTGTGAATAAATATGTACTGCAATTTTTCATGTCGGATTTAAATGTACGAGTACGTATGCGTGGTCCGAGGGTACGAAAACCTACAAAGCGAGCAACAGGCAACCCTCATGGGCGAGGGGATCATATGGACAACACATCGTATGGACAACAGAGCAGTAATTCCACTGCTCGTTTTATCAGAATGAACTCTATAGTACATTTCGTAACTACAGAAAAAAAAAGTTCACTCAAAACTCCCATCGAAGGTGCAGACGTTTATTTAAAAGCAAAAAATGAAGATAAAATGTTTTTACAATATACTCTGCTACGATACATCGACAATTCTCGTGTCCCCAAACATTTTCGCGTGTCACTGAGTAATTTTCGAAAAAAGCAATAAAAAAAAGCTTTTATTCCATGGTTGAATAAACATAGTTCTCGAGAGACGAATTATATACCACCTGAAACAATCGATCTAATAGTCTTTGGTAGAGCAGCACGAGTTTGTGGCATGAGAAATACTATAGTTCCAATTTGGCATAAACGTGCTTGGTGCATATGACAGATACAGTGCATATATTGCACGAGTATCTTATGATAGTACCTCGTGAGTCAAATTTTCGGAGTTTCATTCGATTTTCATACATTTTTAGTTAAAATATAAATGTCCATATATTTTAGTAACAATATTCGAGGTCTTTTGTTATTTACGCAACAATAGGATTATGAAAATATTTTGGAAAGTTGGTAACACGGGAATCAAATTATTGGAGTACATTGTAAAATTTTCTATGACAATATTATATAAAATTTCGTATTCAAGAACTGGAAGAATGATAATCGATTTTTAATTCCATATTGTTGCGAATAATCGAGTATATGTACGTATGCCTGTGCGACCTATATCATATTGTAATTCTTCATCCAAAATAACATTTTTCGATGTATGTCATATTGCGAAAATTTTAATAAAAGAGCTTTTATGAAAATAACGATTATCCTGGAATTATGTGTAAAACTAATAACGCAAGTTCTTTGATGTACTTTTATTCCTGTTGAAACGCGGAAGTTGTATTGCTGCAAATACGTAGGATAAAAAAGTTCTTATAGAGACATTTTTTTAATAAACTGGTTTCGTTATTAATCCAATGGTAGTGCACGACAATGAACTTGTAATTTACATTTCAACTAATTTCATACGCCTGAATTAATATTTTCAAGAAATATTCTGTCCTGATGAACATTTTATTACGAAATTATCAATCTTATTGTCAATTGAATTAAATGCTATTAAAACAAAAGAAGAACTCACCGAAAAATACTCCAAAATCTCGAAAATTTTTGTTCTTTCTCCAAGGAAATTTTACGCTCGATACAAAACACTAAAAAATAAACTGCTTCTAAATAATTCAGAAAGAATTCAAAAACGTCGTAAGGGAGGTTTGAAGTAGCACTTGAAAACCACGTATGAATGAAGTGATTTTCTTATTGCACCGGCACTGTTTTTATTATTTCAATATTTCTCATTCGTAGCACATCACAATTTCACGTAATCACGTTCGTATTAAAATGTATACAAATCTCACACTTGCATTAATAAATAAATTAATAAATAAATAAAAAAATATAGAATCACGTGTCAAAAGAATAAATAAGAAAATTCAAATTTTCAGAGTTTCGAATTAATGAAAATCGAATGTTTCTTGAGAATGATTGTGTGTACGAAGACGAGTTTATTGTTTATGTTTTTCTTTAAACAATATAGCTCGTGTTTATGAGCAATCGTTTGAAAGCAATGTTTTCCCCTCGCGGCCCCGCGACTGACTGACGTTCCGGCGTTTTCACCGCGAGCACAAGCAGCGCCTCTGTGACCCGTGGCGACACCGGAAAACACGGAAGCGAGGCGCCCCTTATATATATATATAAATATATACATATGTGCATATATGTGTATCCCACTGTACCCGCGGCGTGCTTCCATCCACGCGCCATGCGTTCTCCATGCTTCTTGTGTGTTATGCGATGATACTCTTCCCTCTCTCTCTCTCTCTCTCTCTCTCTCTCTCTCTCTCTCTCTCTATTCATCCATCCTCTTGTTTTTCTTCCGTTCTCTCGCTTCTTCTCTCTCTTTGGAAATATATCTATATTATTTCCGTTATCTTCTCTCTCTCTATTCTCTTCCTTTTCTTCCGTTTCTTTCATTCCTCCCTTCTCATTTCTTACTACTACCTTTATATTTACGTATACCTATATTTATGGACGAGAGTACGTATGCTCGTGAGCTAACATTCTCCACTTTTACTTTCAGTTTTCTCGCCTTCCTTTCCCATTCACGTGACAACCCCGAGACGTCTTAAACTTTTCCCCGACTGCGAAGATGCGAATGTAGGCTTTTTTTATTTTTCTTTCTTTTTAAGGAAAACTGACGGAAATGCTTCGTCGACCAAATTACTTCCGTCAGCTATAGAGCAAATCAAATTTTTGTATAAAGCTGCTAGCCAATTAGACGGAAAATAATATTTTTTTTAATGTGATCCTCGAAATCTTAACGTGTGACATATTTGTTATTTTATTTTTATACAGGTAAATACAGGTATTCGCCAAATTTCACGTTTCTTTTTTTCTGTTCAATGTCCCAGATCATGAGAAATATAATTATGTTATAATTGTCAGTGTAATTTTCTGGTTTTTGTAATATAAAAAAAAAAAGAAATCGTGCTGTTCGATGTTCAAAAAGGTTAAGCACATACGAACTCATTACTGGAAAATTCAAGCTCATGCATTGATGATCTCTGAATATGTGTCGATGATTTCCCTAATGAAGTTCATTAGAGAGATCTATAAATAGAATAATCCTCTTGACAATTCCAGCTGCTAACCGCCCTACATTTGCTCCATCTTTTTCCAGGACAAACCCGATACGAATTAGGAACAAAAAAATGGAATTGAATTGACAAAAAAGAACATGTGGCTTTTCTTTGACTTTTTCTCGTAATTTCCACCCAATGCACAATTATATTCAACTTTTTTTCATACGCGAGATGTATTATACGCGTGCGAGAGGCTTTTCGTATAATACATATTATTTTCTATATGGAATATGAAACTTTGATTTTATTACAAACCAGCGAACCGTTATAAATTTTACTCAATCGCGTCGCACCCATTTTTTCCTCCTTTTGCACTCTCCATCCCTCCTCCCATTATATTGCTCCCCGCGTGGTGTTCGCGTTCCCGTTGCGTTCAATAATTCATGAAAATGCGCCTGTTAAAAATTGCAAAAGTCACGCGTGTGTGCGTGTGGCTTTGCAATGGCGTGTCTGACGGGCTTTTTCGAACGTTCAATCTCTTTCTCTCCTTTCCCCTTTTCGCTTTCTCTCATACGTTAATGTTTCCCACATTGTCCTCTTTTTTTCTTCTTTTCTATATACGTAGCCTCGACTACATATGTATTGGCTATTTTGTACGTGGCTTAACATTTTTTTTTCAACTAGATGGATTTGCGAATGACGAATTGAAAATAAAAAAGATATGAATAACAAAAAGCTTTGATTCAAATATGCTAAGTCCTTTTTTTCCTACTTTTTCATTTTTATTTTATGAAATACATTCGGGTTGAAGGATTTAAAAATTCTCTAACGCTCTTCAACATGTTGCGTTATCTCTCTATGTTTTTTTGAATCAAAAAGTCATGATGTTGAAGTTTGCATCGTTAAAATAGATCGAGAAAATTTCTATAATTTTTAATGTTTGAATTTAAGAAATTATAACTATTGTTTTTGCTGATTTAGTGGGATTTAATCTGTAGATTTCTGGTGGATGACCGAATGAATTTGGTCAAATTTTGAGCTTGAAATCAGCATAATAATTTTGGCACATGGTTAAGCCCATCGAAGCATTGTTCTCACTGGACGCATATTTATTTCTGTTCCATGGTATTTAATGTATTCAAATTATCCAATATGATAATATACGTACTATTTATTATGGTCACCGGCTGTACGATTGGCAAACACATATAAATATGAATGTAAATATAAAAATACACGTTTCGTTAATTTCACCACCTCTGGGATGAATGGCATATCCACCCTATGGATCGTATACATACGGATCAACGTTTAATCAGTTTTCTCTCTTTCTCTATTGCCACCCTCCATTTTTTGCTACAATCTCTCTCATAATTAATATTTATCGTTATAATTGCGAGGCAAACCGTAACAGACTAAAACTCTCGCATCCTGTATAAAATATATGTATGCAGAGTGGTACACAATGCCTCGTTTTGTTGCTACGAGCTAAAAGAGCTTTTTATTGAAACCTTTCATTTTCGCTTTTTTTCACTCCCTAGTGCCAATTATCAATCTGAGTTGGGCCATGATGGGAAGAGAGAGAAAGAGTGAGAGGAAGAAAGCTTCGAAGCCTGGTATGCCACGTCACGAGGGTCGCAGGTGGTCGTGAGATGCGAAATTATTACATTTATATAATACACCACAGCCCCCTTCAAACACATTTTTCCTTTTTATTTTTTCGCCTCTAATCTTCGCTCATTCCCTTCGTCCAAAATCCACTCCTCTTCTCATCTCTTTCTTCCGTTAAACTCTCTATGACTGTTGCATCCTTGCTGAAAACGATAATTTAGATGAGGCAAAATCTTTGTTTTCTTCGCGCGAAATCCTTCTTGCCTCTTTTTATTCCAAGCTTCCACTTTGTTTCGACCCTATGTTGAGAAAGTTTAGCGTATATATAGCGTGGTCGTCGGGAGAGTGAGTTCACGAGACACCAGGTGGTACTCAACTACTTCCCCAATATTTCCCGTAACAAACATTAATAAGCACTGTCTCGTTGGCCGAAAATGAAGCACCATCATCAACTACTTCATGAATTTTTGCTACTACCCCTATATTGCATTTTAACGGTGATTTGTTTGTCTTTTGTTTATACTTCATTTCCGACAAATGATCTTCTCGCAATTGCAACGATTGTACAACCCGAATATCGGTTAAGGAAGAAAGTCAAGTTTTAACTTTCTCAACCACTAGAATAAATGGCAATCATAATTCGCTGCATTTCGCTTGCTCCATTTGACAAACTTCGAAGTTTATGGACTATTTATAAAGGCTTCAAGATAAGTAGACGGTAATTTGAAAAATACTGTTAACAGTAAGAACATAATTAAACTTGTGGAATACTTGAATCGAGTCTTCAACAATTAACTAATTCAATATTCGTAATAGTTTTTTTTTCTGAATATTCAGCAGTATTCAATAATAATGACTACGAAACATACAGACATGGTTATTTTTTTATCGAATTAAATCAAAAGGACGTTTGGTATATCAGAAATACAGCGAGTGACAAAAGATGAAATGAAGTAAGAGAAGGCTATTCGTATGAGAAAACTGAAGGTTGGTTAAGGTCGTAGAGAAAATAGTGTGAACGTTGTGAATTCGAACGTCGAAACTATAAAGCTTATATGCTCGTGGCAATAAAATGTTGTATACATCGTTTATACAGGTTGCACCTGTGCACGTGCTAGTATCGCGTTATCGGAGTGGATCGGGTAAGAAATTCATGGCCGAATGAACGACAGGGAACGATAGATGGCGTGAAGATAGCTCGTAATACACAAATGTACTTGCGTATTGACTGTTGATAAACAAAAAGGCTCAATTCTCAAAAAGTTACAGGTTGACATTTGCTGATTACGCCCTTTGATTAGCAAGCATTGTAAGGCTGGTGTGCATATATATATATATATATATATAAAAGTACTCACGCAAGCATGGATGAGGGATTCATAAAAGTGGAGAAGCAAGTGGATCCATAGATGCGAAAATTCTCGTAGCTCAACGATATATATCGAGGATTTCAGTGCGCGTACATTGTTATAGCTCACGATCAATCGTAAGTGGTCCAGTTCCCGTGCTATGGCATTCGGGATATTGCACATCAGGGACTCGGAGAAACGTCATGACGACTACATTCTAACCCAAGTACATTGGTAGCCTCTATATATAATTTGTGCCAAATTGGACCACCTCGTAAATCTTAACCGAATGTTATCTCCGGTTGCTCCCTTTTTAACCGAATGTTATCTCCGGTTGCTCCTTTTGATATTTTTGCAAAACATTTTCCATTAGTATATCAATGGGGTTTTTGTGTTTCCAATTTATTGTGCTTTATGTCAGTAATTGCCAGAAGAAGACTTTACTATTAGAGTACAAATTGAAATAAATTATAGTCTATTCTTGTCAACTATTACGAAATACCTGTTAAAAAAAAAATTGCAAATTTATAGCAATTTTTTTCTTTTTTGAGAATAAGATTTCTATCTCTTGAATTTTTCTACTGAATATTTCTCGATGCTTGCATCCAACAAAATTAAAATCGAGGTTCACATTCATACCCATTTCATTATTGCACATATAAACCCTCAGAATATTGGAAGATGCTGGTCGCGTCGCGCAGTTGAAGCGATTTACACATAGAAGGAAGCTTGCATAGTGAAAATCTGACATTGCATATTTGCGAACTGTATATACGGTCCAATGACCCGGTCGTACGTTGATATGTAGTTACTTCTAGAATCGGACGTATGAGCATTTTCCCTGTACCGAAAACTGGGCCCTAGGGTCCAAGTTTCTGCCCTAGGTACTAAAGTTTTTAGACGTGTCCGAAATTAGTGTCGTAGGAATATCAAATTTCTACTTCAATGCATTATAAATACTTTATTAAATGTGAAATCTGATGTAGATTTTCGAAGAAAGCACCGAAGCAAGTTAGGGCACTAGAAAATCTCATAACGGCTGAACCTGGAAACCAGTATAGTTGTTCGATGCATTTCCCTCATCAGCTGCTATCACGTATTTTTTGAAAGAGTTCTAAGTGCAGTTCGTGTAACAAGTTGATTTGGTTCAACTAATGGGAAAATTCTTTTTTTTTTCTTACGGCGGAAAAGTCTAGAATGTGTGTTGTGAATGCCAATAGGTAATTAAAGTACTACGTTCTATCCCGAAGAAAACGCTCCGTAACTTGTAAATTTCACGGCCTAAAAATTAATTTTTCACCACACCTGCACGGAAAGTTCACTTTTCCGCTCCGCGCAAGTTGAAATTTCCGCGAAGGTGTGGTGAAAAATAGTATACGCTACACGGGAGTGAAAACAGACTATCTCAAACCGCGTGCTTGTCACCCTCGCCTGTGGCTCGGGTGACAATTTTGCCCGCGGTTTGAAATAGTCTGCTTTCCCTCCCTAGTAGCGTAATATACTATTAATTAAGTAAAAAAAACGAAGCTGTGACAAGTTTACAAACATGCATACTGATGTCTAAGTCTAGAGAGAGCGGTTGGTCGAGTGGATAAAGGCTTGGGCTCGCATGCCGCAGGTTCCGGGTTCAAATCCCGCCAAACACCAATTCGAAAATGTTTTGGAGTGTTTCTACTGCAATCCTGGGTGGTTCGGACCCCACCTTCATAAATTCATGCCCAAAACACCTCTCTGTGACGCCTGAGCATCACAGAGAGGTGTTTTGGTCATTCCTGGGACCGCCTGTTTGGCGGTCTCGATATCCTCGCTCCTACAAATAAGTGCTCGAAGCGGCACGACAAAATTTCAAACTATTTTTTCCCACATATTACTTTTTCAATTACTTAAGGAGTTTCGGTACAAGTGGCAAAATGTAACCATATACTTCAAATTTACACAGTATATTCTTTGACATATACTGGATGTGTCGTCCAAATTTTAAATCAATCGTCTACACCGTTTCTATGAAATTAAATATCAAAAAAACACTTTATAATATGGTGAGATGCCTACGGTCATTGGTGAACGACAGTCTTACGAATGGAATACTGAGAAAAAATGTTAAAAACTAATTGAAAAACTGCCAAACTACTAAGTATACTATTGCAATTCCGGTACATGGTTTATTAATTATTCATTTATTCATCAACGAAAGCGGTGAGTTTTCCCTCCATCGACCGAACAGGCTTTATTTATTTGTTTTTGACGAAATATTGCTTTGTGAAGTTGGCGCTTTGCTTGAAAACAATAGAATTGTACCGAAATCCCTGAAAGGGAGAAGCCATGCTTCTTGCGTTCGAGAAACCCAAAAACGTGTCTCTCTTCTTTATCTTATTAAGATAGTTACCCTGCCACAACCTCAACCATAAGTTACATACCGTGTGTGAGTTACAGTGTGCAAAGGGTTGATAATTCGTAGTAAATAAATTTAAAAAACTCACAATATTGACTCGGTACCAATAGATAATACGACAGATATCATCTACTGTCGTAACATTTATTCTATAAGTGTTTTTGATCTGACATTGCGAGTAAACTTTTTGCCGGAACTGTCTGGGCTATGCTCCAATACACAAAAAAGGTTACATCTCTCGCGCTCGCGCTCGTTTGTTTGTAGAATATGCCATATAAGGTCAAAACCGTAGTACTTCTCGAGGTGATATCTTTTAAACTAGATGGTAAATCATCTCGATATTTTTTCACAATATTCGTGACATCCTGCTCTTGCTCCTCCTCGTTTTTTATTAACGTCTTGATTTTAGTTCTGACGGTAGAATTAATAACGTACTGTTTGCCCATGCATGGCCCATATGTTACGTGTTAACGCCTTACATACGTCCAGCAGCGCCTAAAACGCGCTAAAAGAAAAACTGTTTTTAGAAGAGATAGCAACAGAAATTAATAAAAATCATTTTTACACATTGTTTATTAGTCTTTAAACTTTATAAAAAAATTTATTTCATTTTTTTTTCAAAAATTGCAACATAAAAAATCACGTTTCCCGAAGCACTATGAAAAAAAAGTTGCTCCACGGTCTGCATCATTTCTTCTTGAAATGCTGATGGATCTGCAAAACGTAAAAAAATTCTTATAAAATAAAGTTGTAGTTATAGTCTGTCGAGCCGGATTTTTGAAATTCGAAAAATTTTGGTAATTTACGGCAGTTTAAAAAAAAGTGTGCATTTTGTGTCATAAATGTCACACTTTAATTATGTTTATAAAATTTTTTAATCACAACATCAAAAATCCGACTCGACAGACTATAGAGAAAACAATTTCGAATATTTAAAAAAAAAAGCATCAAAAAATATTAAAAACTGTATGAGTTATCATGCAGACCATGCCAGAAAAAGTAGTTTTGAGAAAAATGCATTTAAAGTTTCAAGTGCGTTTCGCTCGAGACATCTACCTGCGCGCATCAGTCACGTTTTCTGTAATAACTTTCGATCTATGGGGAATTTGTACAATCGACTTACACAGAAATACGCCTAAAACTATAGAGAATAATAATCTGTAAAAAAAAATCGATTTTTTGAAAATTCTGGACGTATGTAAGGCCTTAATCGAGTCAACTTCAAGTATAAATATCTCGGGTTCGGGATGGTAAAATTTGTTAAAATTGCACAGATTTTTGAATAACGTGTTAAATAACACGTATGCCAAATTTCAACCATTTCTTAATTCAACGATCCTGTGGGGAAACTACCTTAAATAAAGTATTGCTATATCATCGTTATCAATAAAAATACGTGTGAAATCATTTATCCCCTCTTCGAACAAATATAATTATAGCAACAAACGCTATAGATGTACGGCTCCGGATGCCTTCCGTGGACGGTTCTCATCGTGCTGATGATGGCCCTCTAGCCGTGTATTGGCTGGCTCATTGCATCGCAGATAAGATGCTTCCTTCCTAAGCGCCTCTGGTGGCCGCGCTAGAGCATGCTCGCATTGCCCCTCGAGAAGATTAGTTAGGTACCTGCCATAATGGCAACGTTTTCGGTAGTCTGCCTTCGCCTGCGGCAAATACGATACAATTGGGAATAAGTCAGCTGTAGCCACATAGGAATGGGAGGGGGTGGCGTGGAATTGATAGTTGATTTTATTTTATTGTTGCTTTATGTTTGAACATATATAAACGTGTATGCAGGGTGAGGCGAAACCTAATAGAGACTTTATTATTTATACATGATTTAGATGGAAATATGACGTGTCGGCCCAGATATGTAATGCATAATATAAAAAATTCTAGCTACGAAAAGTTCATGAAAGTGTACACCTAAGTAATATCTAGGTCATATATTTTTTTGTAAATTATTAGAGTGCATTTCCATCAGATAAAAGACGTGCCGACGTCAACCAATAAGACGCTTGGATTTCCCATCTCCTCTCCTCTCCCATCCTGCACTGTGCTATCCTATTGGTTGAGCCTGCAGGTCTCTTCTTCGCTCCGCAAATCTTCGCTCTAGTGCAAACGCACCTTTATCAGCATTTTTATTATTACCAGTAGCTTAGTGAGATCTCAGATAAGTTCTTCCATAATGGATATTGCGTGTATTTCTTTTGACGTATAACAGTACGATTGCATTACCGCGTAATTTTCTTAAATAATTGCCGATGCTTAATATTGATTCATAAAATTGGTTCATGTTTTTAGTTTTTGCAGTCATTGGTAACGAGGTTTTGTGGTATAAAAGGAACGACTTAAAAACGTCCACTGGGACTGCAACAGAGAAAGAGTTTCTGTTAACATTCGTGTCAGTATACCTCGGATAAATTTTTGAAGACATGAGTAAGCTAAGTTGGAGGTTCACGCTATTAGTTCTGCAAGGAATAGCAACAATATTAGTCAGTGGTAACATGATCCCAGTATCTCAAGACCCACCTGATCTTGCTGCAACAACGGTAAGCTAAACTCACCAAGATGTACTCATTTTAATGTATATAAAACTTTCACAATGTTTAGGCCGTTTTTGAGAGGCTCAGTGAAAAACGGTAGTAAATTTATTTCTCAAAATGCATTTTGAAGCTTCGTTCTTCTCGTTTTCAAATCCATGTTTTCGAAATTTGTATTTTTCGAAAATAGCAGTGTTTTTTTCACTGTGAAGTGTGAAAAACAGGAAAGAAAATTTACGTGAACAACATTTTTTTCGGAAAATCTGTTCCGTGAAGTTTGTAGTTTATTTCTTCAGCTTCAAATCGTTTTTTAAAAACACTGTCGGATCTTTGCTGACCACGTTATCCGCAATCAAAGCAAAAAATCTAATTTTTATTTTGGTCGTCTGTAACTCGGTAACTATAATGATTGTACAGAAAACTAAAGGGCAGTTTTACAAAGCGGAAAATGTGTTCTTTGACGGCCATTCGATCGATAACAAAATTTCATCGTGTCGAATTCACTTGAAAAAAAAAAAAAAAAAAAAAATACTCAAAAATTCTGTATCTGAGAATAAATTAAGAGTAATGAAGAAATATTTTCTAGATGCAATACAGGTCATTTTTTGAAAATCTCAACATAAGCGCGATGTTTGACCACCAAGGCCCCGTATTAAAAAAAAACTGAGAGACTTGTGATTTCGCATACTTTTTATAGATACGATGAACTTTTAAAAAATGCAGAAATTTACATAATTTCGTATTTTTTTACAGTATGCTATGAGGTTTTATGAAAAAATGCGGGAACGCCATTTTTGAGCCATTAAATTCGAATGAATTTAACGAGATGAAATTTTTTTTAACCGAATTGTCGTCAAAGAACACATTTTCAGCTTTCGGGAAAGTGAAAGTGAAAATTATATATTTTGCTTTGATTGAGGATCACTTGGTCACTAATGGTTCTACAGAAGTTTCTAAAAAAACTATTTGAAGCTGAAGATATGGTCTACGAACGTCACGGAACAAACTACAAAAAAAAATTTTTGTCGATGCCCTGCACATTTCCAAAGTCAATTATACAAGTTTTGCATCTGTTCTTCATTCTATACAGTGAAAAAACTGCTATTTTCGAAAAATAGTAATTTATAAAATATGGATTTGAAAACTAGAAAAATGACACTTCAAAATGAGTTTTCACCATTTTTTGATATTGGACCATTTTTCACTGAGATGCAGCCTCTGAAAAACGGCCTAAATTTTGTGCAAATTTTAGTGATCATCTGATTTTGTGCACGCGTGTATATATCTCAAAGAACAATGTATACGAGGGCCGGGCAAAGCAGAACACTCCCCCGAAAAAAGTGAAATTTCTTTTTTCAGTGGAAAACTGAAAAATTCGATCATTTGACGATCAAAAAATCAATTATTTCGAAAAATTTGATGGGAGGGTACTCTCGAATGAAATTATTACGAATAAATGAATAAATAACAAAAAAGTTAAAATAGGTATCTCCACAATCTTAAGAATTAAGCTTATTTGTTAATGGGACTTTTATTTCAGCAATATTGGAAGAAAACAGGTTAGGTCGCACGAAAATTATTTATAATTAATCTTCAACAGAATTTGTCTTTCATCAATATCTAAAAAAATATGAGAGGAAGCAAGGAAGTTAAAAAAATGTGTTTATAAATAGTGTTGTGTCCGCGAGAACCGTCACGTGGAGACGAGTTATCGAGGATGGGTATTTTGGGGATTATTACCAATAAATGGGTCAAATTCCAACTAAATACTTAAAAACAAGTTAACGATAGGTTTATTGGGAAAATTAAAGTTTAAGATACAAAGTCAAGGTATGTTTGACTTGAGACCAATCGTTCGGAATTTTGTCGTCGACTCCCAAATTGGGGCTTGTCATAACTTTTAATAATTCGAGGGTTTTCCCTCGTACTCTATCGATTTTACCTCAACCAATATTCATTGGTTCTCGATCGTTCGATGGCGTAATGCCCCGTCAGCATTTTATGGTGCTCGCACTCGCGGGGTCGATAGACTCACGCGCTGTGAATTGGATTATTGTGCAAAGTTATTGTACAATTAGACTGCTCGTTGCATTGCTATTTGATGAATTTTCCGGTTGTCATGCAGGGCACAACAATAGAAAACATTTATAAACAATTAAAACATCAATAAAAGTCGAAAGAGTTGCCTCTAAATATTGAGCCATTGCGCTCATTTTTTAGCAGAGATTTTTTTCATCAATATCCAATACGAGTAGGAGCAAGAAAATAAAAAAATAAAAACATTTTGCATCAGTCTAATGAACAATGAATAATTTTCAAACATGCTTACAGCACTGTTAGTAGTTTTCTTATGCTAGTCAGATATTCACATCTCCGTTTTGCAGCAAAAGAAATTTTTGTTCAAACAAATTTTCGTTGAATATTCATTTTTTTATTAATTAATATATTTTTATTTTCATGCTAGAAATATGAGTCGTTTCAATGAATATTATTTTTTCAATGCATGTCCTGAGTCAAATGCTCGAATTTTTCAGTTTTCTACTGAAAAAAAGAAATTCGTTTTTTTCGGTGCAGGAGGTGGGGGCGTTCCGGATTGTTCCACTTTGCCTGACCCTCCCCTACACTAAAAATATATAAATCGAAATTCATGAGATGTCACCGATTGATGATTTTTAGGCAAAAGTAATTAAATCCTGCTATGGGGATCGCGTCAAAGCAATTGGTCTGGCTGGGAACATTTCCGATTCTTTCATCACTTCGATATCATCGGACAACCCTATAAGTATCGTTTTACTCAAAAGTGACAGAAATATAGTAAAAGACAGCGTAGTGTCGACAACGAATAGGTGCAAGCTACAGATTTTCGGGATTATGGCTGCCTCGTCACTGGTGCTCAAGGAACTTCTCGTTCATGTGAAGAATTCTAGATGGTGGGACCACATGGCTCAATTTTATATATTAAACTCTCGCGATAATACAGTTGGATGTTCAGAGGCATTCAGATTCTTATGGATAGCGTGGATGATGAATATACTCGGAGCAAAGTTCATTTGCAATAGCGCTGCTAGAGGACCATTGATTTACACGTTTAATCCTTATACCAAGTATGCTCCAGCCCCTTGGAAAATAGAGCAAATTGAGAGAGGTGTAAACAACCATCCATGGACTTTACTTGTACGAGAATTTTTTGAAAATATGAATGTTTGCAAGAACATTGATTTTGACCAGACGAGAGATACCGGTGGATACGAGGTTCGCTCATCAATATCGCACCATCCCAACCTGTTGAATCCTAATAAAACTCGTCAATTTTCGCAGCATAAGGTAGCTATTAAGATATCAAAGGATGCACAGCGGTCTATGAATGTAAAGTTCAAAATGGTCTATCACGCGCCAAATGTTTCTTTAGGATTTTTCGATAAAGAGGGTAAAGGTTATGGTATATTGAGGGATTTAACTAACGGTCGAAGTGATATTGTTCTTCGGCTTATACCTTCAGCAGCCCAAATGGATTTAGTGGGCACCTACCCGATCGTGAACACTCAATTATTTGCGATGACCCAGTACACGGATTACCAGGCCCAATGGCGAAAAGTTATTTCCGCAATTGACTATTGGTCGAGAATTGGCATTTGCATCGTGACTTTAATTACTGTGATTTTCCTGAAATACGTTTTACGCCAATCGTTTATGATAGCTATTCTCAACACTCTGCGCCTGATTTGTAACTCTTGTTTCATAAAATTGCCGAAAGAACTGGGCCCGAGAATATTTCTGGCCTGTTTATTTTGCTTTGTCATAACTATGCAAGCTCTTTATCAGGGACAGCTGTCAGCTCTGCTGACGAAGCGCGTACGATATCCGAATGTCAATAATAGAGAAGATCTAGCCAAGTCTCATTATGTTATTTACGGACGTTACAACGATAGCATCATTTTTCGCGATCCTGCTTTTGAACATCGTTTTATCGGATTCGACCACATCTCGAATAAGTGTTCGGATTATGTATTAAAAAACTCCTCGATCGCATGTGTAGGCATTGGAGATTGGTTGATTGCCCAGGCCATTGAAGCAAAACTTCATATCTCCAAGCATCCGGTCGCCGAAAATTTGATGTTACTACCAATTCGAAAAGATTTTCCTTTGGAACAGAAGTTCAATCGATATATTTCCTATGCCATTGAGTCTAGTTTAATTGGCCACTATAAAAAAATTTATTACGCAAACGCTTTTCGTACTCTAGAGGCTTATGAAAATGAGGACAGTGGTGGGATTGTTGAAGTTTTAACACTTAAGCACTTAGGTTTTGTGTTTACGATTTTTGCGTTTGGACTGGGATGCGCGACTGTAAGCTTTGTTATCGAAATCTTTGTTTATAAACGAAGAAGTTCATCGCGAGTGGGAGGTCGATCACGTTTGCGATGCAGACATTGAGGTTTGTCTATTAAAATTTAACAACGATGATAGAAAAAGAACATTTCGAATTGAAAATTAAATTGGGATTGAAAAAAAAAATATCGTTTTTATAGCAGTAAAAATTTATCAACCGATTATTAACATTTTCTGCTTTAACTCTTTAAAATTGTTGTGTCGTGTGAAATATCGTGTGAAGTTTTAATGCACTAGTTGAGAGGAATTATTTACTGTGATTCCATTATACTTTAATGAAATTGAATTGATGTTTAAATAAAAAGTTGAAAAGGGTTCAAATGCAGTTTTATTTCAACCCCTTATTTTTATTGCATTGCTCAACATTTTTCTTTGGCTCATTTTCATTAGATTTTTTAACGATACTTATCGGAACTTTGAATTTTTTCGTTAATTTCAAAATCTTGTGTTGCTTTTTTTTTTATAAAATCCTTTGTAACAATGGCAGTTCGTGAGGGTTTTCTGTCGTTTGACGATGTTTCCATTTTTTGCTACACTCATCGATGTTCTTTGTATGGAAGCAATTATAGTAAGTATATTTCGAGTGGTGGAGTATAAAAGAGCGTAACCCACTTGATGAAATAGACGAATCGATACGAAAGGCGCCCTTTTGTTCGATAACAATCGATACATGTATATCTCGCAATCTGGATTGCTATATACAAAGTTACCCTGTAGTCTTCCTGCCCCAAATACTCCAGCGAAACATTCCAATTACCTTTGTCTCTCTCTCTCTCTCTCTCTCTCTCTCTCTCTCTCTCTCTCTCTCTCTCTCTCTCTCTCTCTCTCTCACGTGCTTACCTCGTCGCACACCTTCGAAACTCCTACAAAGCTATAAACTGAGCTCATCGCTGCGGGCCTCTGGGCATTGGTCTGCGATTTTGGTCTTAACCGCAGAGCTGGTAGAACGAAAAAGAGCGGAAACGAATAAAAGACGGAGAAAGTAGAAATGGGGGTATGAAATGGGATCGGTGAAGAAGAACGAGAAAATGAACACGTAAATCACTTACATGCTTTTTTCTCACTTTTTTTCAATCAAGCCTAAAAATCCTCCAACACTAGTGAATCGATCCAAACCCTCCATTATTTTTTCATCATATCTTCTTATTTTCTTTACCTGTTATATTTCATTTCATGGAAGTAAATTTCGTGATGAATAAGTTATAATTGCGAAGAAATAGAAAAGCGTAGTAAAAAAAAAACTATTCGGATCGATCTGATTTTTCCACCTATGATTAATTTCACTTATTACAAAGTGAGTCTGACACGGTTTCTCTATAAATTATTACATTGAAGAGCTTTCATAATAAATTAAAATAAAATGCATGTTATTACATTTCGCTAATACTTATTAAATATACATTTGACATTGACTAAACGATGAAAAGCCAGCAATTTTCAATGGAGCAGAAGATAAATATATAGGTATGTGAAAAGCACGACATTTGGTAAAGTTACCCTCGTTTATATATTTCGGTGCGATAGCTTTGCTGAGCAGGTTCTGCATAAAGTATGATACAGTGAAGGCTTGAAGAGATGCTCTGGTTTCTTGGTTGGATAATATAGAGGTCAAAAGGTCAGGGAATAAACCTGTGCCAGGAACAGGGAGTCACGTGACATAACGATTAGAGAGACCTTCCTTCCTTTGTCCTCATCCCCCATATATAAAAGCTTTCGCCCTTGCTCAAATTCTATTATATTTTAATGGAAAATACATTTTTTTGCAGGAATCCCAAATAAATATCAGAAAAAAACAGACTCTACTGATAAATGTTAATTTCATTAGGTTTTGTTTTTATTTTAATTTTTATACTTAAAATTGTTTATTTTTTATTTTTTTAAATGCCTCATCTCCACCGGTGTGGTTCACTTCAACATTCAATCGTATTCCCTAGCGAACTGCAAATGTATCGGAGTTCTGTGGTCCTCTGGTGCGAGGGGAATAGCAGATGCATACTTCGTATACCTGAAGACATGCCATTGACGTTTCAGTGAAGGAGACCGTGTGGTTTTCGGTGAATATTCGTCATGACTGAGAAGCTCGAGCAACTGTACTTTGCCGATCGATCAAAAACGAATCTCAGCTTTGCTTTTCTCGATTTTGCACGAAATATTTTCTCCGTGTTTGGAAGTTTCCATACAACAAAGCATAGATACATTTATAGAAGGAAGAATCGAGGGAAGATTATTGATAATAATCATGAAATGTGTTAGCTTGACGACAAAAGCCATATGGATTCTTCTTCATATGCTTGATTCGATATACACTTATATCAATAATGCCGAAAATCCCTGTCTAGTATAACAATTGTAAAAGCTGATATTGTGCCCTTCGTAGGACGAGAAAGTTTCCCATTCATGATATTTTGGCTATATGGTCACTCCAAATCTTTTCAAAGTAATGTACAAATATATGTATCTATATATTACATATGTGATCAAATATATACGTATATATCTTGCTAGTAAAGTCTTTCTTAGCTTTATGCTCCCTTGCTATTGATGCTGGTTTTGTGAGTCCACTCCATCATTGTACTCGCTGTGACGGATTCACGTAGTACCATGAGACATCGCTACCACCCTCTGCGTGCTTTCATATGCGTCGGTGATTTCTCCCTAGTTTTCCTCTCTCTCTCTCTCTCTCTCTCTCTCTCTCTCTCTCTCTCTCTCTCTCTCTCTCTCTCTCTCTCTCTCTCTCTCTCTCTCTTTCTCTCTCTCTTTGTCTTTTTCTCTCCCTCATATTTTGCTCTTCTTTCTGACGATAGAGCCTTTAAAACGTCAGTCATCCATCATGTGAGCTTGACCGATAAACTTGAAGCGTGCGGTGTATTTATAAAGGTCTATTCTAAATAGATATGCTTCGGCGAATAAACGAATGTCAGAACGTCATGGACGATTTCACCACTTGCTTGACGTGTGAAAGGATACTTCTTTTTTTGAACGCTCTATAATGAAACAGAGGGGAGTTTTTTTTTTCATTTCTTCACGGATCATGCAGTTTTTTGAGGGTTATTGAGTTTGGAATTTCGTGAAAGGTATAGTGTTAGATTTTTTGCAATGTTATATTTTTTCGTGATGTCACTTCTTGCTACTCTTTTATTCATTTTCCTATTAACTGAAGAGACTCGTTCCTCAATTATTTTCTAGCGGTACTTAACTAGGGCATTACTAAAGTAGTGTGTGTAGTATGGATCGTTAAATCTTTCAAATGATTTCCTCGAAGTGCACTGAGACGTCTCAACGACTGTGAAACTTCAATTTAGAAACGCGTTGCGAAAGTGCATTTTGCCCGAGATTCCTTACCTGTATTACATTATCCACAACCATCTACGTACGTACGGAGTAGATATGGTGTGTTACATCCAGACATTAACCTGGAGCGAGGAGTCGAGATGTGTAAGGCAAACAGCGGGGAGCGTGCCTCTTCGGCAAGGGGTTGTGAGAGTCGTCAAGATAGAGGGAGACAGACAAATAGGCGAAAGAAGAGATAAGAAGGAAGAGAGAGAGAAATTGTGATAAAGATGAAGAGAGAGAGAGAGAGAGAGAGAGAAGGACAAATTAAGAGAAACACGAAGAAAGGGAGGAAGAGAAAGCAAGTAAGAAAGCTCGTGGTATACACAGAGTAGAACAAAGAGAGAGGGGAATCGAGAGAAGAGAGCGTTACCTACGTAAGCGCTGTTTATGGAGACCGCAGCAGGCGGCATCTCCCGTTGAGCTTAACGTTACTGCGCCACCACCCAGGACCAGCAGCAGCACCAACTAACCGTGTGTTGTGAGCAGCTTCCTCTATTCTGTCCTTTCTCTCGGTCTCTCTTTCTCTCTTACTCTCCCTTTCTCCATTTCGCTTTATACCCCTGTATAGTTTCTCACAAGCGCGTTATACGAGCGAAAGGGATTTTCTTGGTGGATGAGAATACTGCAGAACTCCGGCCATTCGCAACAGGACACATGAACACACCGAGATGAGCTTCTCACTCTTGCCAAGCCTTCCCATAAGGATAAGATTCTCCACTGGGGCGCACGCCGAGGCTTTTCCTCTACTGTATAAAAATAAGCCCACGTGCTGTTTCCTACACGAGTCGAGGATCTGTTCTACACGTATATATTATACAAGTAATACTGCTACCAGTTAGATTCATATAAATATGTGGAGTATATTGACTGGTGGCCCACAAAAAAACGTATATTGTGTCATTGAGTACACAAACATGAGTCAGTTATTGTCTTTTATTTTCTATCATGCATTATTTCAATAAATATAGATTATGTTGTATCAGTCATTCAGTATGACAATATAAAAAAGTTTATACTGCTTTATGCTATATTACAGACAAAAAAAGATTTTCTTCAATATTATTTCTAAAACACTTGCTATTTTCTAACTGGACAGTGAGTAACGGAGAATTCTTCAATTATCTCATGTCTAAATTTCTTTTGTTTGTCATTATTCTATGTAGAACGATACATTCAACGCCCCATATATTTGATCTTCTATTGGGCTTGGCAACATCAAGGATCTATGTAGGGATGAGATATGTAGGGGTCGAGAAGCTCAAAATTCGACTTGCACACGTGTGCATTCACGAACGTACATATGTATACATATGGTTCCTTATGTCACACAATTCCACGCGTTTATCGAACTGCATAATTGTGGCTGACAAGATTCAATCTGAAAGAAATATTTGTTCACCTTTACTCTTATTTTCTTATTATTTTGTAGCTTTATTTATAGACAAATAGTTAAATCACTTCGTAACATATAAATAAATGAAGATTAAAGTTCACTGAGAAAAGATTATTTGAAATTCAGTGCATTTCGTGATTGCTTTTTGTAGGCAATCTTTTTGTTTCCTGCAAACACGTGATATCGTGAAATATACCCTATTGTTGAAAAAAAGGGTGGTAAAAGACTACTCTGAGTATTTATATACACGGGGAGGCTTTCAGCATGGTTAAGCAAGAGTTGACATTGATGACCACCACACCGTCGACCACCAGTCGTTTCAAGTTCACCGAACCTCGACGAGAAACGAGACGAGGATCGAAATATGTATTTGTTTTTTTTCGTTTTTCAACCCTTTAACCACGAGGCTCGGTCTTGAATTTCCTTTCTTCGTACGCCGGTTTTCGTGAGCCCTTCCAACGTCACCACACTACTTAAAGTTCATTGTTTGGAGTTACGGTATGAGAAGAGCAGTATGAGAGCTTTTATTTCCTACCCTTTACCTCGCCTTTTCCATGGCGTCTGTTAAGGGTAGTTTCCCTCGCAGCTATTTCTCTTCCTTTTTCTATGTTTCCATGCTTCTCCATCTTTTTTATTCCCTTCAGTTTTTCTCTTCGTCGTCTGTGCAACGTTTTCCGTTTTATTCCACTTATTTTTCGCGTGGAAATTCGTGGAAAAAAGTGGCCGAGTCACGTGAACAAGTCTCCGGTTCCCGAGTTTACCGAAAAATGTGCTCACACGCTGGAATGTCGAAAAATCTCGGGTCGGAATATACATTCCTATCATATTTCGACTATATAATGCACACCCCGAATACACTCAGAGGAGAATCGCGTTGATAAAATATTTACAGAACTTGCCGATTACACGGATGGAATATTTCATACTGTTCCTCGTTATTTTTCACATTTGTTTACCCAACAGTTTTTTATTCTTGTAAAAAAGAACATAGCAATCCATTCTTCGTCACAGTAAAATTGATGAAATTGCAATGGACTCGCATGCTAACGTTAATATAAGTATTAAATTTCTGAGTATTTAACATCAACATAAATCAATTAATTATCAAGTAACTCAAAAAACAATAAACAAGCGAAATGATTTTATTTTTGTTAAAATTTAAATCATTCTAATAACAATTTTGAGAATTTCATATTTTGTCTCGTTCCCATGATTATCAGGGTACCTTTTAAATATAATTTCTCCAGTGTCGAGTTCAAGGTTGCAATAACTAGTATGCTGTGTACGTATAATCAGTAGAATATGTAAAAAAAGCGGATTATTATCAGATGTACCAGCTTTGGATACGTAGACCAAACCGATAGTGGTAAGGGAGAATGTTTTTACACAGAAAGCTCAGGGGTCTCAGGTGTTTTTATTGCAATATCGTGTGGCAAACGAGAAGTGGTTCATACCATGGTCGATATCAACGAAAAGCCTCCCTCTCAATTCTGTTCCCTGCCCCTCTTGACAGTATCCCATTTTACCCTCTTTGCGCACCTCGGAGCATTTTCGCTCTCGAGGTATCAGTGGTATTCATGGAATTTTGCTTTTATAATATTTAATCACGTTGAATATTGGAACCTTACAATATTCCCTCCACTTCCAACCCCTCGCCAGCCTTCAGGATCGCAAGACTAACGCCTAACCCTATCTGTCCTCTAAATTATTCCACGGGCGCGCTTCTGAGTAATGCCTCGTTCAGGCAGATGGATCACTTACAAGGTGGAAAAAAAGTGAAAGGAAAATATACATATTGATTCACAATTTTTTATTTGATCCTCTGAAATTCCTCTTAAATAGATTCATTCAATTTGCAAAAAAAAAAAAAAGAAAAAAGATTTCACGGCCAGATGGATCGAGACGGGACGACGCCAAAGTACCATGAGAATAAAGCATATCGATTACCAACTTTTCCATCGTCTCATGCCAAAAGAAAAGAGAGAGTTTAATGTTAAAAAAACTTGGAGAGATATGTATGGCCTTAAATACACTTTTCAGAAAAAGAGGTGAATGGAATAAAAATATTTAATTTTCAGAGAAAAATCCATTTATTTCTAACTATCTATAGGTATATATATAATAAAATTCTACTATCTATAGGATAGTAGAATTTTAACTTCGAAAAATTATGGAGTATTTAAAATATTCAGTAGGAAATTGTTTTGCATGTTTGATATTCACTTTTAAAGAAGCTTAAGAAAATGTTTTATATTTTATTATAAAAATCATATGATCGTAAAAAAATAATTAATTTGTACGAATTTCGATATTGTTCAGTTTTGAATTATAGTTATAACGAGAAATATGACATTTCTGCATAAATGATGGAACGTTTTTAATTAATTGGAAACTCGACTGTTTTATCAAATTTATAATGATATTTGTACTGTTACGTGCAAACAACTGTAGTTTAATTTTCTAATGATTTTTGAGGATGTTTGCGTTCTTCTAGTGGCCAGAGTGCCACAGATTACATCAGCAGGCTGCGTAATTAAAAGACGAAGAAGTGAAAAAAAGTGAAAAAATAAAAAAGATGAAGAATCGTTATCGGACCACAGGTTCGAGAAAAGTTTCAGTTAATTGGAAATACGAGAACTAGAAACGGGAAAAGGTAACATGGAACGAGAAAAAAGAAAGAGAAAGAAGGAGAGGAATACGACTGAACTACGAATATTTAACAACGTACGAGCTTCCAAATTAGTCGTAGAAGTAACTGGTTCGTCTCGTCGACCATTTTTTTCACCTTTTTACTCTATATATAAAGGTACATCTACATATACCAGTCACACCCGTACTTTTTTCTGTTCTGCGGTGCAAATTTTTTTTTTGCGTTTTTTTCGAGCCTCGATCCGCATTTATTCCGTTGAGCTCTACAAATTGGAAGCGTTTCCACGTTCCTCACTCTACTAGGAGAGGGCACACTCATCCCGAGACAGAAAGCTCGCATTGCACACACGCAACGTTGTCCAGTCCCGCTGCTGTGGACTCCAACCTTTTTTTTTATTTAATCTTTTTTTTGTTCACGTCGACGCTCGATTCGAAAAGTTGGGAAACATGGTCGCGGTGTCGTGGGAAATTAAAACACGTTGACCGACGCCCTCCGGGTTTACGTGTACTCGTGCTACTCTCTCTCTCTCTCTCTCTCTCTCCTCCTCCTCCTCTCTCTCTCTCCCTCTCTCTCGCTTTCCCTCTCTCGTTTTTTCATCATATAATTAAAGCAGCAAATTTTTTTTACCACCCAAATCCCTTGGTACTAGAAGCAACCTGACGAAAACGTACAGATCATCCTCACTATTTTCCTACATTTTTTATTTATTCCATATACTTCAGCTCACCATTCTCAAATTCCATATGCACTAAATTTGTTTATATTTATCGAAACAATTAAGAGGCTATCTCTTATTTTTTTTATTTTTATTATTATTAAATTATATATATATATAAAAGAGGTTATCGCTATGATAACCGTATTTCAGAGTACCTTTCCACATAGAGAAATAATTTATTATGACACGAACTGTGTCATAATAAATTAAACGATTTTTTTTCGAAGAAACGTCAATTGAATCGAGTACGAACATGGATTTAAATTCATTGTTTTATTTATTAATGATGGCCTGGTGTTGTAAAATTTATTATTATTATATAATTATCATCGTAAATAAGAGTTTTATAAATAAAATGTATTCCTTCGTAAAAAATCGGGAATATATGTAAACTGCTTTTATATGCGTTTTTATATATTACCCGAATTCTCTGAAGCGCGAAAGTAATTCCGGAAGATATTTTTGGGAAAGGACCAAAAATTGTACGAGTACGTAGAGGATAAGGGAGGGGAGGAAAAGGGATTGATCTGTTTTCGGAGACAGTAGTACGATTGGTGAGTAGGAAAAGAAAGAAGTTGTAAAGGTCCCTAGATTGCCGGATTGATCGTCCATGCGTAATGTCCAATGATCCGTGGCGTAGGGTATACTCTTTCGTAAAGAAGTCTGCACCGAGAGACTATTCCCTTTCAAGAGAGGAAAAGATTTAGGAAAGAAGATGAACATAACGTAGACATCGGATGTATGAATCTTTTTTTCTTTCTTGGTCATACATTGGAGGGGTTGTGGAGACGAATCGAAACCTTTTCATATCCGGTGAGATTTCTATGAACCTCTACTTTGTCGGAACAATTGATCTGTAAGGAGCTACGAATGATTGCTATCAATTTGTTAGCAATGAGACAAAGCATCAGAGCAATTCTTCGATGAAGTAAGATCTTAGTAATATAAAGAGAAAAAAATTGTTATCTCTGATTAATTAATTTGTTCTATGAATAAAGGCATAATAGAGATCAAATATTTTGAGCAATTGATCACGACTGGTTTATTTCTCGGGAAATAAAAAATGAATATTATTATATTATTTATTATTATTAATTTATTATCAATAATAAATTCGTTATTGAATATATTATTATTTTATTTTAATTCATAATTGATCCTTTTCGTAATGAAATCATTTTAACCCTTGAAGACAGTAATTTGACGTTAATCAATCGTAAATCGATTCGCTTAAACGATACCAAGCTCTTGAATGACAAAATCCAAGGAACTATAAATGAAGGACGAAGAGCACGTAGTGTGAGAGTAAAGGGTTGTTCCAGACAATTTTAAAGGAACGAGTCAGCATTCGTTCAGCCTCATAAATTTTTAAAGTCGAATCACGTCTCTGACAGTCTGTCTCATTCAACGTCCTCTTTATATATCATTTATGAGGGCGACTGGAGACAATTGTTACACTTTTTCGTCCATGTTAAAAATGAATGTTAAAAATTAACCAGAATGAAAATTTATATTGACAAATTGTCATTTATTATCATTAGAATGACTGGTTAGTAAACGTCAAATCTCAAAGTATTGGGTCGAAAACTCTTCAAATTCCAGTCTCGATCAGGTTCAATAGGAAATAAAATTTTGAAACAAATGAAAAAAAAACTTTAGTCTATTTGAAAAAAATTTCTTTTCATTAAGTCTCAAAACTCATGATATCAACAAAAAACGAAAATGAAGGAAAATTGGGAAAAGAATAAATCACTTTTAGATATGAATGTTGTCTCGAGTCTTCTCAACTCTGTCATTTCTCATGATTATTAATTACCCAAGCTTATAAACAAATAAAATACAGTTTCATATTCCAATCGGGATCATAAATTTAATTATCATAAATCCAGAAATCGTGAAATTTAGTTATTAATTTTAAGTAAATATGAAAGTGAAAAACCTAAAACCATAACTGCTAAATAATAGAAAACAGTAAAGCAAAGCAAGCCAGTCTTTCCTATAAATATAGATATGGCTAAGGTACATAAAATCCTTAACAGTTTCTCGTTCGAGATCTCAACTTTTCACGAGAGATATATCTCTAAAGGAGAGGAAAGCGAGGACGTTATTAATGCAATAAACCCGAATAATTCAATTCGATTAGAGGGGGGAAGAGAAAGAGGTTTGAGGCAAGAAGAGCTCGGACCGGCTGTCAGTTAACTTTAGGGAGAGATGCGTTCTACATACACACACACACATGCACACACCCACACACACACATATTATATATATTTGCACTTGTGAGTTTAAGTATACGATAAACGCGTTGGTGTGTTGCGTCAATGTAAAGGCGTTAATTGAATGATTCGATTACCAGCCACGGAAATTAAGACTCCCCTCTCTCGTGCGATGGGTGGAGAAGTAAAACCGAAATATAAGGATGAGGAGAAGAATAGGGGCCTCGCGAGTCTCGCAGCTTGAATTTTAATCGCTCCGCGAATTTTCCACGAAACCATGGATGTATGTATGTATATATACCAATGGCTTTTCGTGCTCTCTGGCGTAAAGGCTGTAGAGAAAATGCAGGAAACAGCCCCAGCTATCACAAACTCCCTTCTCTTTGTTCATCTCTACTTGGAAGCGTGATTTTCAGTCCGGAAGCTTCTATATATACCTAACCTTCCGATCTCCGTTTTCACTTTGCTTGCGTCAACATCCCATTCCTTTTTATTTCTTCTTCTCACTCTTTATCTTTCTGTCACTCTTTCTTTTTATCTTTCTTTCCTTCCTCCCTACAGCCATCTTCCTTCTTGTAAAAGAAATTCATCCATTCGCACGTTTTACTTCTATCATTCGCTTACTCACTAACAGAAATTAGAATAGGGTCGATTAGTTTTAATCGTTTCGTTCATGAACGTGTATACATTTTCTCTGTACCGAAAATTTGGCCCTAAAGGTTTGCCATTCAAGATTGCAAATATCTGCACCAAGTACTACAACTTTCAGACGTTTTCGAAATGAACTTTATGGGAATATCGAATTTATATTTCGATCTATTTTTAACACTTCCCTAATTGTACACTGCGATGTAGATTTTTAAAGAAAGTACCACAGTAAGTATCTCAGGAGGAATTGATTCGGGAACCAATGGTGATACAACATACCTTCAATAAGCGCAGGCATCATATATTTGTTTTTGTCGCCAGAGCTTAACTGAGGCTTGTGTAACGAGCTGATTTGGTTCAACTAATGGGAAAATCCTTTCTTATTCGAGAGACGGAAGTTTTCGAAATGTGTTTGTGAGTACAAAATTTTTATTGGTAATTAAAGTTATACATTCTGTAATGAAAAAAAAATACTTGGTATGATATATAAATTTGACGGTTTAAAAATCAATTTTAATTATACATTAGAAAATATATTATTATATTGTCAAAGCCAAAAAAACAAAGCTGTAAAAAGTTTACACAGATGCATAATAATATCTGGGTCTGATAAGTGTTCATAAACTATAAAGAGCCATTAAATAGGATGTTAGATAAGTTGTTTATTGGTATTGGTTGGTATTTTAACTGCCTGCGTCCCCGAAGGATTTGCGGGCGCTCCCCACTCTTTCTTTCTCAACCACTTCTACCTGCGGCTCTCCTTAGGCGTTTGTCTCTGGTATGATTCTCTTGACCGGAGCTTGTCGCGCCTCGGTAGATGTCAACATCAGAACAGCTATAGTTGTGGTTCGCACACCCTATAGCTGGAGCTACGTCCTAATAGTCCATTTAGCTTTCATCTGACGGGACTATGGGCTAGGGGAATTACACCAGAGACACCTTATCCTGTTTTTTGGTCACCGTTAACCAGGGCACTGGCCTTAACTTTGGACCTACATTTTTTTTAAGTGGGTTCCGAACCACCGAGAGCGCAGAAAAAACATAGAAAAATTCCATTAGTGTCGCCGGGAATCGAACACGGTCTCACTGGTCCTGAGCCGTGCACATTACCACTGTGCTACTGCCTCTCTTTGCAAATGCTTTATATTGATTCATAAAAGTGTTTCATGTTCTGAGTTTCTGCAGCCATTGGTAATAAGGTTTTGTTGTATAAAAAGGATGACTTAAGAACGTCGACTGGGAGTGCATCACCGAAAGACTTCCTGTCAACATTCCTCTCAATATATCTCTGATAGAATTTTAGAAACATGGGTAAGCTAAATTTGTGGTTTATACAATTAGTTACACCTTGAGGACCGCCTGATCTCGCTATAACAACGATAAGCAGACTTCACCGACACGTACTTAATTCGATGTATAGAGCTATGTATTTAATATCGTAATTTTCGTAATTATATTAATTTATGATTTTCAGGCAAAAGCCATTAAATCCTGCTACGGGGACCGCGTAAAAGACATTGGGCTGGCTTATGACGTTTCCGATTCTTTCGTCGCTTCATTCTTTTCGAGCAATTCGATTAGTGTCATTTTACTCAACCGTGACAAAAATGCAGTCCAACATGCTGTAGTGTCAAAAATGGATCGAAACAAATTACCAATTTTTGCGATTGCGGCTCAATCGTCGCAAAAGCTCCAGGAAATTCTTGATCATATAAAGAATTCTAAATGGTGGAACTACATGGCTCAATTTTATATATTTAACAATATCTCGAAATCACACTGTTATCAACCCGACTAATTTTGAAGAATTTTCCCAGCTTGAGTTTGCTGATAAGTTGATATTCATGACCTCGCGTTATATGAATGTCACATTCCAAGCGGTGTATGACTTACCAAATAAATCTTCAATAGGATTTGTCACTGCAGATGGGAAGGGTTATGACATGTTAGGAGATTTGACTAACGATTGAAGTGATATCGTGTTTCGGTCTTTGCCTTTAACAGCGATGACGGAACTACTGGGGAACTATCCAATCCTGTACGGCCAAATTTTCGCAGTGACCCAGTGCACCGGTTATCCGAGCCAATGGCAAAAAGTTATTTCGGCAATTGATTATTCTTCAAGAATCGGTGTGTGTATCGTGATAGTGGTAAACGTGATTGCTTTCAGATATGTTTTACGCCAATCGGTTATGATAGCCATTCTCAACACAATTCGGATGATCTGTAATTCTTGTTTCACCACACTGCCGAATAATACGAGTCCAAGAATATATCTGACCTGTTTATTCATCTTTGTCGTGATTATACAAGCGCTTTATCAGGGACAACTGTCGGCTCTGCTGGCGCAGCAAATTCGATATCCTAAAGTTAACAACAAAAACGACTTAATCAATTCGCATCACGTTCTTTACGGACGTTACAATAATAACGTGATCTTCACTGATCCAGCCTTTGAAGGTCTTTTCATTGAAATAAACCATAGGTTGAATAAGTGTACGGATTTCGTATTAGGAAACTCATCGATTGTATGCGTGGACATCAGGGATATGCTGGTTAATGATGCCATCGAATCAAAACTTCATATGTCGAAATATTCGGTCGCTGAAAGTCCTACGGCTTGGCCGAATCGAAAAAATTGGCCTTTGGAAGACAGGCTCACTCGCCATAATTTTTATTACGCAGAGTCTGGTTTGTTTATCATCATGAGGTCCTCACATATACAAACGCATTTCGTACCCTAGAAGTTAATGAAAACGGAGGCAGTGATCAGAGTTTTAAAGTTTTAACTCCTATCGATTTGGATTTTGCGTTTGTGATTCTCGGATTTGCATTGGGATGCGCAGCCCTAATGTGTGTTATTCAAATCTTCATTTTTGAACGAAAAAGATTGTCACGAGTGGAAGGTCGATCACGTTATCGACGTAAAAATACAGTTGTTTCTATTTAGGCTAAAAAAGATGATAGGAAACGCACATTTTGGATTGAAAATAGCTAAATTGTACCACTACCAAAAGGGGTATTTTTTTCTTCAATAAGTATACAGGGAATAATCCAATTATGTCATATATCCATTGAAGCTAAATAAAAACTTTTATATTCCATTAAATAACAATTGTTGTGCTTACAATGAGTTGTCAAAGGAAAAAAATGTGCACCACAATATTATTATAATAAATAATAAATGATAGTGAGTTTAATGCTGTTTCGAAAGGTTCAATTTTTTACGCGCTATCGACGTCAACATAGAGTTTTTTCTATTACAGCTCCACATTTATGATACGAAACGCACATTTTTTTCAAATTCTTGTATTCAGTGCAATAAAAATGTTGTATTTATGATTAGGGGTTGATTGAAAAAGTGATGTGAACAAGGAGGTTTAAGAATTTATTCTAAAAATTTATAGTCTAAGAATAAATTATTTACTGTTTCATTATCTCGTTGGGAGAAATTCGCTATCGTATTGTGATGTTACAGGTTTAAATAAAGTGTAAAAAACGAATTTAATGCTGTCTAATATCTACGTCCTCTGACTAAACATTCTATTCTGTACCCGAGTTTTACATTTCAATGTTCCAGTTATTGTATTTATAGTCTGGACTATCTGCATAAAAACCCTCTGAGGAAACTAATGTAAACGAACATAAATTCATTTTAATTGATAGTTGATTTTATTTCATTGTTGTTTTATGTTTGAACATATATAAACGTGTATGTAGGGTGAGGCGAAAACTAATAGAGCCTTTATTATTTATATATAATTTAGATGGAAATATGACGTGATCGGCCCAGATATGTAATGCGTAATATAAAAAATCTTAGCTATAAAAAGTTCACGAAAGTGTACACTTAAGTAATATCTAGGTCACATATTTTTTTGTAAATTATTAGAGTGCGTTTCCATCAGAGTAAAGCGGAGAAGAGACGTGCTGATAGTAAGATCTCAGACAAGTTCTTCTATAATGGATATTGCGTGTATTTCTTTTGACGAATAATAGTACAATTGCATTACCGCGTAATTTTTTTAGATAATTGTGGATGTTTAATATTGATTCATAAATGTGGTTCATGTTTTGAGTTTCTGTAATCATTAGTAACGAGGTTTTGTGGTATAGAATTTCCATGCTGTCTAATATTAACGTCTTGTTCCTAAACAATCTATACTGCAAACGAGCTTCACATAGCAATGTTTCAGTTATTTAGATTCGCGGTAGCGAATTAAGACAAGTACATTTTCGTTTGAAAAAAAAAAATAAATAAATAAATAAACATGACAGCAACCGCGAATCTGTATACAGCAAGGACTGTGATCTAACCACATTTCAGAAACTTAAAATTGAGATTTAAAATAGAATATAACATTTTGCGAAGCATTATGAGGACAGTTATGTGATTATTCGCTTCTCTTTTCATAAAAAATGATTCCTATAGCTATATGCATTGTATTTACTGTTTGGACAATCTGCATAAAAATTTTCAGAGGAAATAAATTTAGACGACAATAAATGTATTCTGAATAATAGTTCCTTTTGTTTTATTGATATTATATGTATATAGGGTGAGGCGATAACTATTACAGCTTCAATTATTTACCAATATAATTTAGAAGGAATTATGACATGATGGGCTTAGACATGCAATAATTAATATAAAATATCCTAGCTGCGAAAAGTTCGCGGAACTGCACACTTAAGTAATAACTAGGTCGCATACTTTTTTGTAAATAACTATCAGCTAGTAAAGAAGATCTCAGATAACTTTTTATGTTTCATTATATTCTGACGTTAAGGGGGGAAAGTCATGTAAACGAACGTCTTTTTCAAGATTTTTTATAAAGAAATCGAATAGTTAATTGAATTAACATAAATCATATCTCAAAATATACGATATAAGGTTTATTAAAAAAATTTTTTAGACTAAAATATTCCAAAATGGCGACGCCACAGCTGTTGGAAGCAGATTTGCGCCGTGCAGCCTATAGGTCTCAAATCTCAACTAAAATCAAAAAATCAAATTATTATTGTTAAAATACATTAATACGCTTTGCATGACGGAGAGAAGAAAAATTAAAAATTTAGGATCATTTTTTATTTTTTTGTAATTAATTTTTTTTATTAAAAATTTAGGACCATTTTGAAAAAAATCACTTATTTTTGTATAAGTGATTTTTTTCAAAATGGTCCTAAATTTTTAATTTTTTGCTCTCTGTCATGCAAAGCGTATTAATGTATCTTAACAACAAAAATTTGATTTTTTGATTTTAGTTGAGATGTGAGACCTGTAGGCTGCACAGCGCAAAAAATGCTTCCAGCAGCTGTGGCGTCGCGATTTTGAAATATTTTAGTCTAAAAAAATTTGTCAATATACCTTACATCATGTACTTTGAGATATGCTTTATATTAATTCAATAAACTATTCCATTTCTTTATAAAAAAATCTTGAAAAAAACGTACGTTTACATGACTTTCTCCCCTTAAATATTCAATATGGATATGAAGTTTAAATAAAGTATATAAAAGAACGAGTTTGATGCTATCTCATATCTATGCCCTCTTCGTTTGTTATTATATTCGTTGACGATAAAAATGATGAATCATGCAACATAATTATCGTCAAAGTTTACGATTTCCACATAATATGAACGTAAACAATGTAAAATACCAATAGAGGATAACGAAACATTTTTTGAAGTAAAATTTTCTTTTCTACAAATTTTTAAGGGGTACCCCACTTTGCCCCGATTTTTTTTTTTTGAAAATTACATAAAATGCAGTACGACATTTCTACCTTAAAAACTTAGAACTTAAAAGAATAAAATGGTTCCTCAGCTTCCCCGTTTCGCCCTGGTTTCCACTATGCGTCAGACGCACATTTTATTTTTGCACATATATGCACCAGACACTGTATAGGGGTTAAACGAGATGTCAGATAAGTTGGTTAATGAAAGATGGTGCGTGCACGAACAACGATAATTATCGCAATTTTCTTGGATAATTGCGTATACTTAGAGAATATTGATTCATAAAAGTGGTTCATGTTTTGAGCTTCTGCAGTCATTGGTAACGAGTCTTTGTGGTATAAAAACGAGCACTGAAGAACATCGACTGGGATTGCATCAGTGAAAGACTTTCTGTCAACATTTGTATCAATATACCTCCGATAAAAATTTTAAAACATGAATAACCTAAATAGGAAGCTTATCATACTATTAGTTTTCCAAGAAATAATAGTAATATTAGTGAGTGGTAACATGATGTTAGAGTCTCAGGAACCACCTGATCTCGCTGAAACAACGGTAAGCTAAACTCATGGACACGCAGCACATAAATTATTCTTTCTGCATATATACTTGCGGGTTTTGACGAGCCCATCTTATTACTCTAACCTCACTTTTCCTCCAATTCACTAAGTTCATGCTTTTATTGAGTTGCAGTTGATTACTATTATAAGAAACTCAGAGAATCTGAGTCTCGCTCAACGAGCGATGCGCGAGCTGGTACAACCAAATACTGACCTCGTCCGAGGCTGCTTAAATTGCTTAGACCGCGCATCCATCGTTGTTGGTTATACAGCTATATGTTTATCAACAAAAAAAACACTATTCGTTGAATATAAATAAAATGCACGTTAGGTAGTTACCGATAAATGATTTTCAGGCAAAACTCATAAAATTCTGCTACGGGGATCGCGTAAAAGAAGTTGGTCTGGCTGGAAACGTTTCCGATTCTTTCATCGCTTCGTTGTCATCGCTGGATAATCCGCATAGTTTTGTCTCATGTAAAAGTGACAAAAATGTAGTGCAAAACGCTGCAGTGTCAAAAATGGATCGATACAAATTATTAATGTTTGCGATTGCGACTACATCATCGCTGGAGCTTCAGGAAATTCTTGATCATATAAAGCATTCTAAATGGTGGAACCACATGGCTCAATTTTATATATTTGACTCGCGGAATAACGAAATGGGGTGTTCAGAAGCGTCTGAATTCTTATGGACAGCATGGATGATGGATATACTCGGAGCTAAATTCATTTGTAATCACGGTATAAAAGGACAATTGATTTATATGTTCAATCCTTATACTCAGTTTGCTCCGACGCCATGGAAAATCGAGCGAGTTCTAAAAGGCGTAAGAAACCATCCATGGACCCTATTCGTACGAAAATTTTCTAAAAATATGAATATTTGCAAGAACATCGATTTTGACCAGACAAGAGATGCTGGTGGATACCAAATTCGTTTAACAAGATCTTGAAATCGTACTGTTATCAACCCGAATAATTTTGAAGAATTTTCCCAGCTTGAGTTTGCTGATAAGTTGATACTCATGACCTCGCGTTATATGAATGTCACATTCCAAGCGGTGTATGACTTACCAAATGAATCTTCAATAGGATTTGTCACTGCAGATGGGAAGGGTTATGGCATGTTAGGAGATTTGACTAACGGTCGAAGTGATATCGTGTTTCGGCCTTTGCCTTTAACAGCGATGACGGAACTACTGGGGAACTATCCAATCCTGTACGGCCGAATTTTCTCAGTGACCCAGTACACCGGTTATCCGAGCCAATGGCAGAAAGTTATTTCGGCAATTGATTATTCTTCAAGAATCGGTGTGTGTATCGTGATAGTAGTAAACGTGATTGCTTTCAGATATATTTTACGCCAATCGTTTATGATAGCTATTCTCAACACAATTCGGATGATCTGTAATTCTTGTTTCACCACACTGCCGAATAATACGAGTCCAAGAATATATCTGACCTGTTTATTCATCTTTGTCGTGATTATACAAGCGCTTTATCAGGGACAACTTTCGGCTCTGCTGGCGCAGCAAGTTCGATATCCTAACGTTAACAACAAAAACGACTTAATCAATTCGCATTACGTTCTTTACGGACGTTACAATGATAATGTGATCTTCACTAATCCAGCCTTTGAAGGTCGTTTCATTGAAATAAACCATAGGTTGAATAAGTGTACGGATTTCGTATTAGGAAACTCATCGATTGCGTGCGTGGGCTTCAGGGATATCCTGGTTAATGATGCCATCGAATTAAAACTTCATATGTCGAAATATTCGGTCGCTGAAATTCCTATGGCTTGCCCGAATCGAAAAAATTGGCCTTTGGAAGACAGGCTCACTCGCCATAATTTTTATTACGCAGAGTCTGGTTTGTTTGATTATCATCAAGTCCTCACATATGCAAACACATCTCATATCCTAGAAGCTAATGAACACGGAGGCAGTGATCATACTTTTAAAGTTTTAACTCCTATCGATTTGGATTTTGCGTTTGTGATTCTCGGATTTGGATTGGGATGCGCAACCCTAACGTTCACTATTGAAATCTTGATTTTTGAACGAACAAAATTGTCACGAATGGAAGGTCGATCACGTTATCGAAGTAAAAATTCAGTGATTTCTATTTACTGAGAAAAAAAATTCATTGACAAGGTCGGTTATTTTGTTGAATACGGCGAACAAAATATTATCGGATTATCAACATAATTTTTGTCATTTCAACATGTTCAACAGACTGCCAACAAAATATACTGTTAAAATGTCAAAAAATTTGTTGTGATTCCAATAATATTTTATTCACCGTAGTCAACAAAATAATCGGCTTTCTCAATAAATTTTGTTTTCAGTGTTGAAGATTAAAAAGATGATAGGAACGGCACATTTCGGATTGAAAATAGCTAGATTGTACCACCATCAAAAGAGGTGTTTTTTTCTTCAATAAGTAGACAGGGAAACTAAAAAAAACTCTTGTAGTGTGTTCAATAATAATTGTGCTTATAATGAGTAGTGAATGGAAAAAAATGTGCACCACAAGATAATTATAATAAATAATTAAAAATAATGGGTTTAGTACTATTTCGAAGGGCTCAATTTTTTTGCGAGTTATTCACGTCATACTGAGTTTTTGTTATTAAAACTTAACATTCATGACGGAAAACATACATTTCCTTCAAATTCTTGTATTGAGCGAAATAACAGATGTTGTACTGCTTAGTAGACGATTGAAAAAAAAATATATAAACCGAAAGATAATTATAAGAAAGCATCGCAATAATTTAATTATCGTGTGGAAATATATTGAATATTTAGTATTCTTAAACGCACATTTTGGCAATTGCAAAGACTGCATTGAAGCGAAATGATTATCTGCTGTTTCAATATATTCTGATGTTAAAGGCTCAACAAAAACTTCAAGTTTAAATAAACTGTAAAAAAAAAATTTTTGCTGTCTCATATATCTACGCCCTCTTCACAAATATTCTATTCTACAAACGAGCTTTACATTTTAATACCTTATTTATTATTACAATCTGAATAACCTGCATAAAAATACTCCGGGGAAATGAATTAAGGTGATTATAAATTTATTTGAATTCATAGTTGATTTTATGACGTAAACCTGAGTGCAGGGTGAGGCAGTAACTAATGCTGCCTTAATTATTTACAAATGTTTTAGTTTACGGAGGGCATATGACTTGATGGGTCCACATGGGCATTATCCAATGTAAAACATCGAAGCTGGGAAAAGTTGACGGATGTGCCTGCCTAAGTAATATGTTGGTAAGCTACTTCTTTGGAAACTTTTATCAGCCATTAAATATATCTCGAATAAATTCTTCCATAATAGATATTGCGTATAATTCCCTTGACGAACAGCGATACAATTGCATTACCTTTTAGTTTTTTTAAATAATCGCCGATGACTAATATTGATTCATAAATTGTTGCTAGTATTGAGCTTTTGTAGCTATTGGTAACGAGTTTCTATGGTATAAAAGGGACGGTTTAAGAACTTCAACTCGGATTGTATCGTTTCGTTTGTGAAGATATTCTTTTTTTCTCTTTTATCTCGCTTTTTCTCAGTCACCATGTGCTCGCGAGCATGCAATCAAGTAAAACGGTTAAAACGTTAAAAGCTCAAGCGATAACGATAACTGTCGTGTATGCTTTGTATTTAAATATATACAATGATTCTTTTCCTCCCTTTCACTCTGTTTTTCTTCCTCTCTGCCTCTTCCTCTCTCCATCTCAGCTTGCCCCTTGTCTTATGCTTCTCAAATATACCGTTAGTGTTAATTACGTCTTATAATTACGACGATTACGTTAAATCGCTCGAGGGAAAGAGACAGACTGAAAGATTGCAGAGAAACTGCCTTTCCACTATTATTTTGCGGTCACAGCCTTGAGATACCATCCATGTTAAAGCTTGATTAAACACAATTTTAATTTGAGTATGGCCCAGTTCATTTTCAACGTTTGTTCAGATTTTTTCTTTCACACATTATTTTTTTTTTCATATCTGATTATAAAATTATTACATCCAGAATATTTCTAACAATTTTCAAAAATTTCATGATTAATTCTTCTAATTTTTATACAAATTTAAACATTTACTGAATAGATTTTCAATAATTAATCCACATAATTCAAGCAAGCATGTTATACGCCAAAATATAGTCGATGTATACATATATATATATATGTAGTATAGTTAGGTAATATGAAAAATGTTACAATAAAGGCGAGCAAGGCTCATAATGTTCCAACACCGGGAGAGATTTACATATTCCCCCGGTAATCATTACGTCGTGCGCGTCTGGACAAAAAAGGGACACGTTACCGTTGTTGTTGCTTTGCCCGGGGGACGCCTGCATTTGGACCCGATTTATGACGTCGAGTGAGTTACGACGAGCCCATATAGCCCCCCTTGTTCTTTTTCACCCTCTCGCGATTCTTTCGCTTGACTAACAATTAGCCTCGGTGCAAGTATAAGCAAAGAACGAAATATACTATATGTATATATAGTTGTTAATTCTTGGTGCAGAACGTGAACCAGGCCATATAGTCCCAGCCATTTTTATAGTTGACAGAGCACATTTAAAATTATGGGCAGCCAAAGAGCCACAATGATGACTTTTTCAAACTTAGCATTTAGGGATGCAAATGTATCCTAAAAAAGTTTTAGCCATAATTCATACAATGTTAATATTACCAAAAAAATTCTAAAATTTGTTAAATTTTTATAAAAATTATGGTAATTTTGATCGTAATATTAATATTTCCTGAAATTTTCTTTAATCTTTTTTTAGTATCTATTTAGGTTTTCATTCAAAGTCCTAGAAAACAGCGAATTAATTCAATTAATCACTTTAAGGGGTTATATCTAGTTGTTTGGGTTGATAAAATGGATTTTTTTGCATTTTCTCGAAGTACATCATCCTAAGAACGTTTTCCCAAAATATTATAAGGATCTGAGCACTAGAACGAATACATTTACGCGCGCTACTTGAGAGTGCGAGTCTCCGAATGCAGCGAACTCAAAACTTTAAACACGATTATCTCGGAATCATGTTTTTTAAAAAGTGCTGTTGCGGTGAGCACGATTTCTCCAAAGCAATTTAACCGATCGACTTGAATCTTTCACTCGCTTGTTTCTAATTATAATGGCTTATTCGCGAACAAAGGAATTTTCATTTGGACGAAAATTTATATTTTTTTTGGTCAAAAAACCTAATTTTTGGAACCACAAAAAACGAACTTTTCGTAAAAATCGAATTTTTTTTTAATTAAAAATTTCTCCAAACCCTTCGTTCAGGAAGAGCGTATAGTATTATACTAACGAAATCTTTTTGGTTTTTTTTTTATTTCAAATGAGCCGTTCCGGAGATATCATGCACACCTCGAGTGATGTTCAAAAAAGATGTTTTAGGACAACGGCCATATTTCCCCCAGTAGTGAACACTTTTTCATAAAAAAATTTGTATAAGTATCTCAAAATATATAGTAATAGATACCATATAGTGCATTTTAATAAAATGACGTTAACATGGTTAAAAAAAAATCATGCATATCCCTTAACTTTTCTGAACACAACTAGATATAACGCCTAATTTAGCGTATAATGAAGAAACAACTAGATATAACGCCTAATTTAGCGTATAATGAGGAAAGTTGTGTGTCTTTTTTTAATTTTCCAAATGTGAATTTTTTCGTTTACGTTTTTTTTGTTGCTATTTTTGAATTTTTTAGGCGGTTTGATTGTTCAATTTTTTAAAAATATCTATTAAGTTCATATGTTAACGCACTCGGTCGAATTTCGTTATTCTTTTGAAACCCCCACTTTGATCTTGAAATATATCTTTGTGAGACATACTTAGGTAGCAGACGCCGAGCCGTAAAAAAGTTATTGCATAACACACGCGTCTTGAGTCTGAGCCATACGTTTCGTTGCCTCTCTGTTCACGAATGGATTTTTCTCTCGAGATTTATTTTCCGAGAAATCGCATCTTGCTGGTAAAGCACGTGGGATTCGACGACGAAATGGGGGGATATGTAGAATGCATACTATGGAAGGTGAAATTCAGATGGTTGGGATTGGGCTCGTAAGCTTCGTATGGGCGAAAACAAATTTCGATTTTGCAACGAGAGCATAGACACGAGCCATACCTAAATGCATATGTTGCAGCTTTCGGTTACGTATCCAGCAACATTTCCTATATCCTGCATATACATATATACATAATATGTATATAATATAACAGAGGCTTTGGGATGTTGATATGTCGGGGATACGAATATTACAGCGACACAACAACGAGAAACTTTCCTCAAAGATGTGTCGAAAAGAAAATACAATTTCTCTTCCAAGGGGACGGATCTTGGATGGATTTCGAACCTATAGCAGGAAAAGTCATTCTATTCAAAATCCTTAAAGATCCATTTTCAGATTGTTATAAAAAGGTGCATATAACGACGATGCATCTTGGTGTAATTGATAACTAATACACTATCAAAATTTAATTGAGTTGATTCAAAACATATAATTGAGTTAATTCCATAAAATATACTCATTAAAAAAAAATGTTCTATAAATTGTTAACAAGTTTTTCACCCACCTACACATTAATACCTGCTCCATAAGAATTTGTTTCTACTTGCGATGTAGCTTCCACATCAATCATTGAGAAAAGTGGGTGAAAGAATGAGGAGTGACTGTCGCTATCGGTATAGAAAATACATAAAGAAATTTCTGGCAATCGAGTATTCGGTTTTTTCTAACGACCGTTCGATGCTCCTTCCGAAACGCTAATATTATCTCTGACTCGTTCGTAGTTTATTTAACGTGAACGGATGAAGAAGGAAGGACGAGGACGCTACCACAGTCTCCTCATCGTACGGACGTGATGCTCTTGGAATCGTCAAAAAAAGACGCGGAGGTGAGATGAAAAAAGAAGAAAGAAAAAAAAAATTTTGGAAAAAAGAAATGTTGAAGGATGGCAAGAAACTTTTGCTTTGGTCGTTTCACGACGTGACGTGCCCGATGACGTCTATATAACACATTGCTACCCTTCGCCCGTTTAACGCGTCGCCATCGTTTCCTCTGTATAACTTTGCCTCCCACGCCAGCTGGCTCTCGTCAAGCTTTCTTATATTCACGCTAACCATCTTGGTCGAGTTTTCGTTAACGTTTAACTCAACCATTGGAACGTAAAGAGAGATCTCACCATGTTCCACCTTCTTTATTCACGATTCCTTCTCTCCTCTGCTTGTTTATTCAACTTCACGGGCTTGATACAAACGCCGCCCGCTTCTCACAATTTATTTTGACATATCACATACACACACAAACGCTATCGCTCGAGACTTTTATTGGTATTTGACTCCAAGTATAAGGATTCAGCTGCACTTTTTTAAATTCCACTTAATCAGACTACGGTTTAGTAATATATATATATTATATATATTATATATTATATTATAATTATATATAATATATAATATATAATATATATATTATATATTATATAATATATATTATATATATATATTATAATATTATATATATTATAATAATATATTATAATATATATTAATATATATATATTATATAATATATTTATTTAATATATATATTTATTTATATTATTATATTAAAATATATATTAATTTATTTATAAATTTTATATATTTATATTTATAAAATTTATATTTATTTATATATATAGTGGATATTGGCATTTTTCGTTGGTTTCTAGGATTATTATTGTTAGTACAGTTGATTCTTAATAATTAACTTTTTCGGGGTATAAAGTAGAAGGTGAAAAATATGAATAAACGTAAATGTATAAATATTGTATAGTGTCGAAACTTTGTGCTATATAAAACACGCTTAGATGTAGTTAATTATTTATTTGATGCAAATATTAATTAAAGCCATTTTTATACTTAAGACTATTTCACCAGACAAGGTATATTACATTTCTGAGAAATCGAGGATTATTATCGAGACAGTTGGATGGCTCACAGTTTTAGTTCATACTAGTCTAAGCAGCATATAAACTGGTGAGACCAAAAGCACCTGAACAAGAGCTACCTGCGGTGTTCTCTCTCGTATTCGGACGATATAGTTGCTTGGTTTCATTCATGCATAAACACATACACACAATGAGAAAGAGCATAGAAGAGCAAACCAGGAGAGTAAGAGAGGGTGAGAGAAGCGAGAGAGTTTTGTGCTGTCCCATAAATTCTCGAGGCAACTAACAAATGTCTTTCTCAGAGTTTCACGGAGTGTTCGGCGTTGGTTTCGTGGCGTGTTGTCTCGTTTAATGAGAACACACGTCGCGGATATTCAACGTTACTGTTTATCTCTTTCTCCTTCATCTCTTTACTTCGCTTCTTGAATGTTTGTAATAATGAACATTAAAAAAAAAAGAAAATGAAGCAGACATATCTGTGATACAGCAAAGCTCGATATAGGACGATTTCTCACCGACAAAATTGATTGACTCTCTAAATCTCTGAAGGCTTGAAAGAGACACGTTTCCTATTTATTGTAACACGCATTCAAGAATTATTGAGAGGGAACAGGTATCATTAAGTTGCTATTAAGTTGTATCCAAGATATTCTTTCGTTTCGATTAAGTATGCACACTCAATCATTCGTAATATTGATGACTCTGTTATGGTTGTATTAATAAATAGCCCCTGGGGTGAAGAATATATTAAACACATGTTGGGCTCATCAGGGAGATACGAGCGAGGCTCATTCGAAGATAAATTTTAATCAGGTATAGAAAGAGAAATCGGATCGAAAATAAGATGAAGCCTGAAAGAGGTAAGTTTTTGTGAATTATCCAAAAATGGCCTGTTATTATTTAAGGAAGGAACGAAGGGAAGTGGTCGATAGTTTCAAAACAATATTATATAGTTTATTCCTGAGAGAAATTCAAAAATTCAACTTTTATAAATTCTTAACAGGAATTTATTTCAATGTCAAGTGTAAATATCTTTTGGTCTTTTTTCTTTGTGACCGAATTGAATTTCACGAAGCTATCGCTTCTCGAAATTCGATACATTATGAGAAATTGAGTCAATTTTTTTTTCATATATTATATTTATCATTCCACGAACGTTCGCATCCTGGCCAGATTCGTGGGAGTTTTTTACCTTCTCCGGTATTAAGTTATTAATGGACTTTCCATGTTTCCGGAGTGAGAGAGAAAGAGAGATGGAGAAAATAACACTTTGCTGGTCTTGCGTTTTAAAGCAGCAGGGAGATTTGAGTTTTCTGTGGTTACACATTGCTGGTCCAGCACTGGAAACCATACATATAGAAACTATTCTCTCTCTCTCTCTCTCTCTCTCTCTCTCTCTTCCTCTCTCTTTCCGGGTTCAGTACACCCCCTCGCGTTGCTAGCATGGCCTCATAAATATGAAGAGAGAATAAAGCGATACCAAGAGCACTGCGTTTTGCGTTCGCCGTTCACCCGCTTGCTCACATAAATATTGTGGCTACGATTCAAACCATTTTCCGCAGTTTTACATCGCGCAGTCTCTAAAAGTCGAAAGCCCGAGGTTCTGGTGCCAATGAAAATTCGCTAGTATATAGTTGCAAGTATAACTCACATACAAGCACACGAATATTAATATACGTCTATATATCGTATAATATAATGTATATATCGGATTGTATTTTGCTCGAGAACTTTTCCTCCTTTTTACAACTCAACTGATGACCAAGGGACATTCCCATATGTACTGCAGTCGTAACTCTGACGATATTCTCACCTCGCTGGTAAAAATAACGATAAAGATTTTAATTGCAGTTGTCAGAAATGAAATTTCATTTTTCTGCGTTGAAATGCTTTTTTTGTTACTACCCAGCAGCTTTTCAATTTTTTATTACTTTCCACCCTGCTCCTGCAGTTCGAAACAAATATACTGTTCTGGATCATGTCGTAAATAAAATTGAAAAAAAAAAAAAATATGTATAAAGTAATTTTTTACATTATATCGAGTGTAGAGGAATTGCAATATGAGAAAAAATTTCTATTCTTACGAAGGATTTTTTCATGTTTTATGGAGTGAAAATTAATACAAATAATCAAACTTTTGTGTAGAAATTTTAGAAAAATAATCATGTATATTTCACATGAAAAAAAAAACATCGGAAATGTTGTTGTATTTTTGCACAAAACAAGCAAAAAAGATGAAAAAAATCAAAAGGAGCTAACAAAAAACAGGTTAAAAAATGTCGTTTATAGTTTCGGTTTAATCGTACGATTGAATTTTCCTTCATCCAATAAATTATTCCTGATCAAAGCAATGATAATAATATCGGATTTTTTACCTAATTGACTTGGCAAAGTTTTAATTTTGATGAAATAATTGTTCAAGTGGATCAATTAGCAATGAATTTCGTCGACAGACCTTAACGAGTTTCTATCATGGTTATCAGTCATTAATCGGTAAATAGTGAAGCGTCACTCAAACAGTCCATTGTTTTTCATCAACTTCGCTTCTTTTTTTTTTTAAATGTAGAGTAGACTTTTGTTCGAAACCGGAGGGCTATGAATAATGAAGGAGAATTTGGTATTTGTTTATTCAGGCAGCACTCAGCGGCTAGCCACACTGATGCAGACATCGCAGTACGTCTTCTATATTATTAACGATCGCGCAATTAGCTAAGCTTCCGTTCCTGTATATCGCACTGGGACCATCTATCCTTCGCACCCGCGAGAAATTTTAATAATTCAATTGAACAGGCCATAGGTCACGTCTTTGCAGTAGTATTATATTGTCTACTGACTTCCAAAATCACGGAAAAACACTCCGAATTATTTATGTTTTAGAGAGAGAGAGAGAGAGGGAAAAAATGGTTGAATAATGTTTAATCAACCAGCATGAAATAAAAATTAGAATTATTTATGTTTAGAGAGAGAGAGAGAGAGAGAGAGGGAAAAAATGGTTGAATAATGTTTAACGGGACAGACCTAGTTAGAATTTTCGAAAAATCGATTTTTTTTTTATTTCATTTTCAAAAAGTAGAATCTCTTACGAACATTTTCCGCCCAGGTAAATGTAAATCGGACCATTATTCGCCGAAATACAAGACTTTGTAGCACGTCGTGTCTGAGCCATGCAAACCGTACTCAAAACTTTAAGTGCGTTTTTCTCGAAACCATGTTTTTGAAGTCGGTGATCACTGTAGCTCGAGAACGGCTTTACCGATCGGGTTGAAATTTATATCACTTCTTCTATACATGGTAGTCCTCCATATGAACGAAGGATTTTTTTTTTGGATAATTATTTTTATTTTTAATAGCAAAAAATGGAACTGATATTTTGGTCAAAAAAACACTTTTGACTTTTAACGGCCGCCATTTTGTGAAAAATGGAAATTTTTCAAAACCCTTCGTTCAACCGGAGCATTATATCATTAACTAAAAATCCCCTCCGTTTTTTTTGTTTCAGATGAGCCGTTGCAGCGTGAGCTTGATCACCGCAAACCGTGTTTTTTTTTGCAGCGTCCTCGGCAATTGACGGTCACCAGCTTATTTCGATATGTATTGCGTTGAAAAAATTGCAACATATACATTACATATGTATCTTTTAAACGGAAGAACTTTTGTTGTGAATTATTTTATCGTTTGACCAAAAAAAAATCGGAAAAAAGGCCTTTTTTTTGACGTTCCAACTAGGTCTGTCCCGTTAATCAACCAGCATGAAATAAAAATTATATGAATATTTTCGGTGTTTGTGTCGATCATTCATAAAAGTTCCTCTGTAACGAGGTCAGAATTAATAAACGTACTCGCTCACAGTACAATCTTTGAGAAGGATAGAAAAAAATGTGACGAACCAACGTTAAAATTCACGCTCATATTTTATTTCGCGTTCTTTTGTTTTAACATTTTTAAAAGCCTGACAAAAAAAATGGAATAAAAGAAAAAAAAGATTAAAACGGCATGATAATTAATAAAAAGCATCCTCTGTTTATTCCCTCGATTCCTGCGGACGATTTAGAGCTCGTGTCTCAAAAAAGAAGAAACAAAAATATACGAGTTGAAGCAATAAAAGGGAAGGGAACGTGAAACGCATTTGCCCGCGTTCCCTTACCGAAAACCCGCGTTCGTTATAAATCCTCGTCATAACTCTACATTTGCGGTAATTTTAATTCCCTCTCGCAGGCTTTAGCGACGCGTTAATTCATAATTATTATTAACGAGCCCTCGAGAGTGGTTGGGACGAGGGTCTCCCTATACGAAACAGTGCAACCCTTTGAGACACGAGAGATACGAATAGAGAGAAAGAACGAGAGACAGTGATAGAAAGAGATTGAGAGAGAACACATGGAAGCAAAAGAAGAAATTGGTTACCCAGGCTTCATGGGTTTTGCATCTTTTCGTTAAAACCCTTTCGTCCTACACGTTTCGTCGTTCAACGTCACAAGATCTTTCATACATCCTGCAAAAAACCCACACATTCCTCGTCGCATTAGCTCTTGCTTGCAATATTAATAAATCTTTGAACGAGTCACTCGTTTCATGCACCTACGTTAGAGGTTCCTCCTATAAATTTCTAACATTCTGTTCCTTACCTCTTTGATAAATATTCAACCAAAGAATATTAAATAAAACAATGGTTATATATAAAAATTGGAACCAAAACGTGTGATAAATTGCACTGCTATAAGCCTGATAAACGACTCGTAGTGCTTATAAATAGATATTTTTACAACTACGCTTATCTATTTTACCATTTGAACATTGATTACAATAATAATTACATCAAATATTATTGATTGATATTTCTAATCACACAAGTGTTTCAAAACACTTGTGTGATATCACAGATGTAATCATACAAGTGTTTACTGGTTATTTATAATCATTTTTGGTATTGATAAGAAATGATAAATTTGTAAATTGGCTAAAGACATTTTTGTATATTTTAAACACTGAGGGATGATCAACCTCTAATAGCTTTAATGACACGAAAAGAATGAAACTCTGTATTTGTATTTATAGAATTATAAAATACGTTTCTCCGGAGTTACGAAACGATGTGGTATTTGTAAATACAGAAAAATAAATAAACACACACGTAATTGCGTAAATTATGGGTGAATAGAGCTGGATATTCCACGGGCGATTCTCTTCGGTTTCAACAATAGGGAACGCAACGGGATCTTGTTTATTTTAAATAATTCCTACAGCATTGTCGTCGACGTGGCAAAGCAGATCCAACTTTCTGCGTGTATACGTGACGACAACCACGGTGAATGAGGCAGATAGAAAAGAGAGAAAGATATTCGTTTTACGTATGTGTTGGTGGGTGTGGACGCCGTTCGAACGAGAAGCTGAATAGACTCGAGAGAGCCCTCAATGCATAATATTACTTAACCGACATCGAGAACTTTTGTCCACCCGTCAGCTGCTGCTTTTCGAATCTTCTTTACATTTTATTTTTACCTCTTTTTTTATTAAAGCTTACTTATAATTTTTATATGATAAGGCAATGCAACGACTCTGCATCTCTATTCCTAAGTAGTGGTAGGAATTAAGAATTTATCGATCAGTATTATAAAATTTGTAAAAAATGTCGAATTATCTCCAGTTTGACGGAAATTCGACTTTTTATGTTTTCATTTAGCATAAACATTTGACCAGACGGAAAAATTATTATACGATGTAAAAAGGGAAAACGATTCACGACTGCGAACGCGATTATAACGGCTGCGAAGAAACGTAAAAAAGCAAATGGATACAAACAAACTTTGTGGTGACACATTTGTAATTTTTTATATTTTATAATATTATTTTTTAATATTTGTAATTTTAGCACACCAATTATCGGCAATTCTCGTAAAATTTTGGATAATTTTACTGATTGATGACATTTTTGGTAATTGTACTTTTCTCTTGAGAGTTTAAAAAAGTTAAAAAAAAAACATTTTGTGCTTGGTCCCAAGCACAAAATGAAATTGAAGAGGCGAAATAATGAATTTTTCTTCTAATTTATTTAGTCTTCATTCAAAGTGTAGTTTCTACACCTTTATCCTTATCCCTAACACTAGGGAGACAAGCTCGCGATAGAAGATCAGTGTCTATGATGCTTTTAACAGGAGTAAGTTTGTAATGATGAGCGTCTACTGCAAAGTCGCCGGTATGCATGTGTAAGTCTACTTACGCGCGCGCGCGCGTGTGTGTGTGTAAGCGTACTTACGCGCGCGCATGTGTGCATGCGTGCATGTGTGTATGTGTGTATGAAGGTTTAAAGCCAGAACTGGTAGCACGATATTCCCGCGGGACCATCGACATCGCGGTAGCGCCATAGCTGCCAACTGTAATGGAATGCGTTAATATGAAATGCCGTGGGTGTTGGCGTGGGTGGAGGATCTACCCTCAATATATTCTACCTATGGAACAACTGTTGGATACATCCAAAGTGGATCATGCCTCTTTATACTGCCATCTTTCTACATTTCCACCCAAAGGAGCTTTAAGAGAAACATTCTTTCGATAAATACAAAGTACTCTTCGAAAACATCTGAAAACCAGCAAATAAATAAGTCAAGGATTCCACCAAATCCAAATTCCCCTTTTTAGATTCAATTTCATTCAATACTGTTAAAAAAAAAAAAAAACAAAACAAAACGGATTAGCCATATTTGATGCTCATGCCACTATTCAAAATCCCATTGACACTGTACCAGCAAAATCCTATCATGCATGCACGATGTAATGACATCATGATTTAACGTCGATTAGCTTTGGCAATAAAGCCTCGCTAAGCAATGAAAGGCGTTAATCTACATACGAGTATTGAAACTAGAACACACCCGGAAGCTGTTGCAAATTCGGTGTATTGTCCTAAACGAATAGGTGGTTCATAAGGATTTCTGGGCGATGATGAGTCACCTAGGAAGATGGGTACATGGAAGTGTATAGGTGAGTGGTTTTGTTGTAGGTATAAATGGCACGAGTGTATGGGAGTAAGTATTATCCGAAGCATTTTGGGTGTTTACGAGCAGGGCAGATGTCATCATCGTTGGTCAGGAAATGTATGTTGGTTGTGTGTTTGCCGAGAAACTCTCAGACCTTGGCTCACGTGGTTGCGCCTCTATGTTTGGTTACTGTCAATCTTGCGAACACAGATTATCACCGCATCACTCAAACACATACAATATGCCCATATACACTTATGTACATATGTATAGTTATAGGAAGGTATCAAGTATGGATGGACAGATCTCGCGAACGAGGGTTCGAAACAGAAGGAGAGATCGCGAACGCGAACTGGGCAGCGTATGACCAGCCCTGTTATATAGCTCGAGCCCCAGCTCAACAAGGTTTAGGATCACCCTTTTCTCCTCCCCTCTACACTTCTCCCTTCAATGCCCGCACAACGAGAGCCGCTGAGTGGCTGCCAGGAGATTACTGCAGCATAATTACCCTTGCGTAAGCACGCGTATACACTACAGTTCCTCTCACTATACCGCATTGCGCCTCCCATTTATGTCTTTCCTGTATGAAGAGAGGATGAGATTCCCGGCGTGTCTGTTTAATCTGCAATTAATGTTTCAAATTGCCATATAAGCTTCGGACCTCTGGACGCGAACCCACAATCCACATAACCACTGGTCTCTTAATAATCTTCCACAACCATGATCATTTATAACTGATGGCTGTACAATGAAGAGATTCGAAATTATATATATTGATCAAACATATACATGTCTTTATAATTCTCATTTTGCTATTTATGTGGCTCTTGGTATTTTCATTTGAATTTTCGAATCGAATTTCGAGAAGTTTCCTGTGTTTTTAACATTTTTAGCGATATAGGGATTGACAGCAAATCGAAAGGAACAGGAACTGATACAAAAGGAAAGGAAAGGAACTGGTACATCTGAATATAACTCGAAAATTTTTATACTACTTTTGAATCATTCACCAGAAAGTAAAAAAGCAGACTATATTGCAATAATTATTTTCAACCCTCTGGTTTTTAAGACATTACAAAACAAAGAAATTCTGTAATTGAAAGAAAGTCGTGTATTGTATGGTTTGCATAGATATAGTATGCTATTTGAGGGCTAGAATTAGTGAGTGATTCTAATATTCGCGACAAAAGGAAGTAAAAAAAAAAAACCACTGGAACAAAGGAAATCTGATTTATAACATTTCACGATGTGATGTGTCTATAGATTGAAACGTGTGACTTGTCGTATGAATATAATGATTCACATTTCGTATAAATGTATGAATATAATGAGATAGAATAACAGAGAAAGTGCGATGGGGACACCGAAAAAAAAGAAATAAAACTATCGAGAAAGTTTCGCCGCGGTCATTGCCCTCCCGACGTTGGCAAGAAAGAAGAGCTTTCCAGACGTAGACTGGACTAGATCTATATGAAGAAATATCTGTTGGTACGATCGAGGGGAAGAAAGTTTTCTTATGATAACATTCGACGAAAGGGAAAGTTAGGTGTGATATACAACTATAGCGAGAAGGGCCTTCAGGTTTCTTCCTCTTTCTTACCGGTGTTGGTTTTTACACTGTTCTCACTGGGGCCAGGAGACAAAAAAAGAAAGAACAAAACTCCGTTAACGCATAGCTATCTCGATAGAAACTCAAATGTGCCTGCAATAAAATTCAATCTGCTTATATAAAAAGGGTGTCCATCTTCGCCGAGTCCATTCTTTTATTTTAGAGGCACTCTCCCCAGGTGACAGTTTTTTCTCTACCCGAAAGATATTCGTGGTGTGGATCTCATTGTGAAAATTGTATCGAAGAACGTGATACGCCTTGTGAAAGTGAAAGCGAGAGTTACGAGGTTGCCAAAAAAAAAAAAAAGAAGAAACAGTAATGTCCCATCGACAGAGACACGGACATACATGGCCACTGAGGAATCCAAATGGCAAATATATTTTCGAGCTTGAACGCGACTGTGGGTCCATCCCTCGTGTGTAATTTGTCGTTATTATTCGTTTACACGGAGGGGGGTTCGCCGGGAAAGTGAGAGACCGAAAAATGTGAAAGCTTCGAGAATCCATCCCCAGATGGCGTTACCATCACGTACAATCAATGATATTATTTGTATCCATATAATGCATACCTACATATATGTATACAGTTATACAAACGCGAGAGAAATTCTTGAAGGGTGCGTGTAAAAAAAAATTGAGACGAGGGAAGAAGCGACGGATGGAGAGAAAATGTTGAGAGCAGTATGTTATTCCAAGAACTATCTACTTAGGTACTTTTATATTCAATACATTCGAGCAGGGTTGATGAGGGGGGACGTGGTAAAAAAAGAGTCATAGGGGGCTGTTGCTGTATGATGGTGGTCTAGCACTCCCTTAGGATGGAATACAACCCCTCAGGTCTCACAAGAGTCCCGAAGAACCCGCCATAACATCAAGCCTCTCTTCATAGTCTCTTTTTATATATATACACATATAAACTTCTTTCTACATATATATTTAATATTGACAAAGGGGCGAGTTTGTATTGGGTGCTCTTGGCTCTGGTCCGTTCGCGTGTAAGAAAATATATGATCACTATTTTTCAGTTGGAGACGCGCCCGGACTCGGTACCGCAGTGCTTCGCTTCCTCATTCCCTTCTATACCAACTCTTCGATATATAGATCGACTTCAATAACTAGCACAAGGGCACAATTCTTATTGCAACACGTATTAAATAACGTACGCATTACGCCCTTCTTATTTCAAAAAATCAACCTGTATATGGATTCATGGATATAGACTTAACAGAGAACGAGTATACATCCTGGGCTTTATGCTACGAATAAACGACCTCCCAAGATTATATGACGGCAAACAGATTGATAAACCACCCCGCTTTCTCTACCCCCAAGCCCATCATAAGCAAAACCCGCTATGTGTAGTATCTCGAATAGCTGCCTAGGCCTTTGTATTCCTTCTTACTTCACTGTTGGGCACATGTTTATGGAAATTGCTTCCACTTTATTGGTAACTGTACGATTATTATGGCAAAGCACGAAATATAATGGAAGGATCGCAATAATCAGAGGTTCATTGAAATTTGTTTGATTTTATATATTTGTATATCAATTTATAACTAATACGAATTTTAACGATAAGTAAAATTGTTGCGAACAAAAATTCAATAATTAAACGTGTGTTACACTTATGAATATTTTCACTCATCAACCCTTGAGAACCCTCTCGTATTAACCCCATTTTTACCCCTTAAATTAGTTAGACACCCTTTCGAGGGTTTTCATCTTGACACGATGTCCTTTAATAACTGAAAGGAGCGGCTTTGGCTGGATCATGTTTCACGTGAAATATTAATGAAGCGGAAGAAAATCTATGTTGAATCTAACGAGGTTGCGTCTCCCTCTATCTGAGGGGAAGCACTCGGTAGAGTTAGAAATAATTAAGGGTTATTTTTTATGTCATTTGTTAAATTGAAACTAAAACGTGTAGTAATTTTCTAAAGAAATTGAATTGGAAACATTCCTTATTGATAAAGTATTGTTCGTAAAAATATGAAGAACATTTTACGTTGTAATCTTTCAGACACACAATTATTGAAATGGAAGAAAAAATGTTGCAGCAGTTCCAATTTTCCAATATAAATCACCAGAGCCATTGCTAGGGACTGATGACCACAACGAAGTTGTGTTAGGCTTTTTGCACAAACGTCTGCGGGTTGTTCTTTGCCAGAGGAAAGGGTTCGTTTGGAAGGTGATAGGAAGACGAAAGCGAAACACAAGGGTGTACACGAATCTCTGTACAGAAGTGTAGAATCGTGTGGACGTCCAAAAGGACAAACAATACGATGGACTCTCGTGGAGAGCTCGTTAAGTAATTGCCGAGTGCCACACACGTTCAAAGCTCAGTAATGCGAGAGTCTTGTAGCAGAGTTGTATGGTGAAAATGGGAGAAAGGACAGAAAAAGGGGTTCGTCCATTACATTTATAAAATACATATATATAAAACTTTGCAGCTGAATAAATGTACCTAAGGGTCGTAAACCAAAGGCTAGAAAGGGTCTTTCTTCTTCTTCTTCTTCTAAGCTAAGCTAAGCTAAGATAAGCTAAGAGTAAATCAAAGGCTAGAAAGAGTCTTAAACTTGGATCGAAGATGCTCTACTCATATTTCAAATTCCCTGTTGGACACTTTGATTTTTCATAAAATATAGGTTTTTGAATTTTGATACTATATTTATAAGTAAATAAATAAATCCATTATCAATCGTCAACAAATCAAGTTTGTTATCAGTGAAACGGCATTCACGGCTTCTTAATATTTTCATGAACCGAACGGTATAAACAAGCTTCGTCGTCGAGTGTTTGGGCATTGAATTAAGTCTCGGTCGATACGGTCTAACCCTTTTTGCCGATTTTCCCACTGTGAATAGCTAAGTCACACGAGCTCGTGCACAGTAAAACTTGTTTTGCTAACATCGCCCCATTCGTGTAGAGAACGCGGAGAGGAAACGACAATTGGAGCTAATCAGTAACCAGAACCACGAATTTTATTATCGAACTTACTAGTAAATTGGATTTACTCGTGATGGCCAGAAGGTTTATTCTCACGAAAGGTTTTCCGTTCTCGGGATTTCATCGTGCGTCATTTTTTTACATTCTTAGTGATAACATTTAAAAAGTCGCAATATGTATGCAAAATTTACAATTTTGCAATACATTTTGCAAAACATGTATTACAAATGTATTGTTTTTACAACAATAACAAAATCAACTAGAATTCCTTCTGCTGAAAGTTCTGCTTTATTTTTTGATGAACTTATTAAACAATTTAATAAAAAATATACATTTTTTACCGTTTATTAGGAAAAAGACGGAAGAGTATCTGGAAACGTATTTTTTTTGTGTTTTCTGACGAGGAGTAAAAAGAACCATTAGTGTTTTCGATGATGTTTTTGGATTAAATTATATCGAAATATGCCTCTAAGAAAATATCAAAAATTAAAAAGAAAAGATTCTACTCAGAAAGAATCGAGGGCAAATTTTTCTTTCTCCTTTAGGTTTTGATAATTCTTAAAGCGTTTTCTGTGTAAGTGTCGGTCTGAACTAATTTAACATTTTTGCTGTCTCATCTTATTCGTTTTTGAAGAAATAGCTACACTTTGTATTCTGTTCAACTGCTCAATTTAAACGTCTTGTTAGTTCAGAATAAAATCGAAGGCAAATTTTTCTTTCTCCTTTAGGTATTGATAATTCTTAAAGCGTTTTTCTGTGTAAGTGTCGGTCTATACTAATTTAACATTTTTGCTGTCTCATCTTATTCGTTTTTGAATAAATAGGTACACTTTGTATTCTGTGCAACTGCTCAATTTAATCGTCTTGACAAGGGGAGGAAAAAATATCCATTTATATATACACATTTACGAATGGCAAATGTATACACATGATAGGGCAACCCTCACAGAGTTTGACACACCCTCCAACACGCACAACTCTCGTAGAAGCTATCCTGAAATCGAGGTTAACGTGTATCCACGTAATTGTATACATTACTATACAATAGAAACGTGCTACAGATTTAAATACGTATAATATCGACTGCTAGCAAGAAAAAGGTCATGACCCTTGTGATTTAACACGTCGAACAACGTAGATTACCATCTTTTTTCACCAGCATTCGGTATAATGGGGTGGGAGGTATGAAAAAGCTTTTTTCTTAAGTGCTTTTCCTTCAGAAAAATTCGAAATAAATAAAATACAAGTCTTATTTAATTGCTACTATTGTTCGAAGTTTCGTAATTTTATGGCAATCGACTTAAGAGGAAATTTCTGTTCTAATAGAATAGCAACAGGATAAAAGGATTCTGAACAAATTTTTAACCAACTTATTTTTTGTTTCGTTATGAAAATATTATAAATTCTCAATTTATTGAAAGATAGGATTATCTCTTAAGAATAAAATTCTATCGATGAATTATTCTGGAATGCGTTATATTTGTACCGGTAAGAAACGACGAAACATTCGCTGCATCATTCCAATGTAATTATCCATGCTTACATCGCGAATAGTAACCAAGACCATTGATAATTTTGTACAACGTCACCGAGGAAGAAGAAAAAATGTGGAAGAAGGACTTGTATCGATGAAAGTTTGGAAAAAGAGGCGCCTACGTGATTTGTGCAAAAAAAAGGGAATTTAACTTTTGGAGATACCAACGAAAAGTTTACTATGCTATGCACCAAGGGTAAGTGAATTTCTTCAACGATTATTTACGTTGAAAAAGTTTTAATCGATCGAAGCTAAATTTTGTAATGGGGGGTTAAAGTCTTACAACATTTTTGACACCATACATTTACTCTAATATAGAAAAATTGACTAAATGTTGTGCTATAACTGCTTCGACGTTAAATAGCTTAATTTTCTAAAAAAACTTATTTGATATTTTCAAAGTTTTCAGTACAATTAAAAAATAAACAAAAATTATAACAATGAAGATTAGTCTTTTTCGTTGTTTCTTACTATCGCTAGAATATAAGCTAAATATAAACAAGGACGAATACGTAAATATTGAAAGCACCTTAAATCTTTATTGGAAAAATTAATATTTTCGCACATTCGTTGCGAGTAAAAGTCGCGATCGGAAAATAATAAAGAAGGGAGAGGGAAGAGAGCTAACGCTCATCAATTTGATCAAACCATTAACCCAATTTCTGAATATCCGAGATAGTGATACGGTTATTATCCTCCAGTGATTATGGACTAATGTATGTTATTTGGCGCTTGTGTTTCCCTCGCAGTTGGTCATCTCCCTAGTCTCTATTCAATCAAAGCCTTGAAACATGCACAGAGGAATTCACGATAGTAGGAATTCAGGGCAAACGAAAGTATGAATATGTGCATGTGATTTTGAAATAGGAATAGAGAGAGAGAGAGAGAGAGAGAGAGAGCAAGAGAAAAGATCGATTATCTATTCCATGTACTCAATGTAATTATTCCATTTTAAGGTCTGCCTACTCGTCAAAGCAATATTTATCATTATATAACGTCAGCGTTATCAACGTAATGGTATACCAGAATTGAGTTCGGTATGTTCGTACAACCTGCGGTCAATATCCGGCATGGTCAGCACTGATTTTAATCGTATGCTATACAGATTTGCATGTACCAATTAGACTCTATGGCCAAATATTATTGGACCAGAGTCATTAGTTTAGTTATTAAACGAAAAATGTAATTGATACGTAACAACAAAGCACGCAAACTAGAAATCAACTGGACTTCTTCTTCAGTCATTACGTGATTTAAAAAAAATTTCGATCATTTTTCGACTAATGGAATACTAAAATAGAAAGATGAAATGAACATTTAAAAAAGCATAAAGACACGAGTACTAAAACCTAATTATCCATACCAATATTAATATATATATTTCAAATGATACTATATATAAGATGGAAAAGATATACCACAAAGGAAATACAATAATTTCGATTAAAGGGCCTCTGAGAGGTTCGAGTAAACGACACTGTGCGATACGATCGATCATGGAAAATCGTTTGGAGTGGTTCTGTGGGGTCGTACGAGAGAATATCTTGTCGAGTCAGTATATAGTTCGATATTGGTCCCTCGATTTCTGTAACACAGTAAAGGGCCAAAGAGAACTTTCTTCGTCACCTCGTAGAGGCCATTGAGTGAATTAAGTGACTCACAGACATGGGCGAGAGCAGGAGCGAGTGAAGATTATGAGAGAAATAGTGCATCAAATCACGAAGACTCTCGCACCTCCGGACCACCCATTACCTTTGGTCCATTGGTTCTGGGTTGCCACCCTTGCGACCCTAGCACCGCATTCATCTAATTTCCCTCATGCTTTTAACCATGGGGAATCTTAGTGAGACTCTACCACGTGTCCCCTTTGTCTGAAGAAGAAATAAAATTCTATTAATACATTTTCTTTTATTCATCCACATTTGTTTATTAATTTATCAGTTCATTTTATTCGGCATTGACTCAGAGTTATATTTCTTCATTTTCCCTTTTTCTAGCTAACTTTTCGGGAACTGTATTCGGAAAGGTGAAGACCATTTTTTATTGAACCGATTCGTTCGTGTATCGAAAAAATATATAACGAGAGCAACAATAACATTTAATTTTATTAAAAATATCAACTTGTCAAAGCTTTTTTCATTTGCTAACATTGATTGAATGAGAAATCCCAATAATTAAAGTTTAATTGAAAAAAAAAAAAACATTGTATTACTCTTCCCTTGGCTTCTTAGAAAATGCCGACGTTGCTCTTTCGAAAGAACGTCGACGAACGTAAAGTGTGATCAATCACAAAGCACTATAAAAAAATCGTGAGCTGCAACGTCTGCCAGAGGTTTTGCTCTTGAGGGGGGCAGACGGAGGACAAAGAGGGTGAGGGTAATTTGAGTATTCGTTACTCTCGCGATAGAACGATAGAGAAGGACGAGATATTCCCAATGGAATTGGGGGTTCAGGGCCCCCGGAAGCTTTCATGGTATGGCATAAGAAGCACACAGCGCGAGAGAATAGAGAAAGACAAAGTGCCCCGTCACGGATCGTGAACTCGTTGTTACGATCGCGAAGCTTTCTCTTTCACTCTCTCTCTCTCTCTCTCTCTCTCTCTCTCTCTCTCTCTCTCTCTCTCTCTCTCTCTCTTTTCTCTCTCATTTTGCGAAACTCAGTCGCCATTAATTATTCTCCCGCGTATCCAAGAGCGTCCATCCATCCTTTCGCATTATTCTTCCCGAGACTCGTTTTGCACAACGTGATTCCATATACATATATATAAATATACGATTAATACGTATACACACAGCCTCGTTGATGAACGAGTCGTACGAAGGAATGTGACAAAAGTGAGGAAAGAAATCTAGTCTCGCTAGACTAATGAAAAAATAATAATTGAAATAATGAGTGCTTTGCATAAAGTTGCAGAATGTACGTAAATATTATTCTCTAATGTATATATGCTAATAAGTGGAAATAAAAAAGTTTTAAATGAAGTTAATCAAAACCATGAGTTCGATTCGTACAAAGACAGAATAATTGAATTCCTCATAGGTTTTTCATGGTGCGAGTTTGTTTATCATCACTTCAACGCGTTTTCCAAGTGGCCTCCATATTTTTATTTCCCACTTAGGTTTGTACTGCTGCCAATCGTATAGTGGAGAAATTAGCCAGAGGCCACTTTCAATAATCATTCACGAAGGTCCGATGCGTAGCTTCATAAATAGCTTGGGCTATCGAAGTTCCAGAAGAGATGACGCTCACCCTAACTACCCTTAACATCTCAAAGTGGAAAAACTTTTCTCCACATCAATGACATTGCCACCCCACATCCATATAGTCAAATGGCCCACTATATGGCTTTTTTAAACCTTTCTTTTTTCGCTTCAATTCACAAGGCTATATTCTTCATATATATTTAGATTTACGATCTAAACCATATGCGTGGGTGTATGCATGTGTACATTTAAAACGACAATATGATCAATGAGCAGCACTGTGAACAGTGTTAATTTATTTCACCGAAGCAATTTAGATAATCCCTTTCGGGGTTACGCGAACGTTTGGCTTAATCATTGAGGGTCGGATCTTTTCCAATGTTTCTATACATCTATATATTCGTATACACAAAACAATAACGCGTAAAACTCGTACTACGTGTTCATAAAACATACCAAAGGGCGATCAGAATGCGAGGGATTGCATATGCTCGAACGGAGCATAGATTCATTCGCCGCATAGTAACTGTCGCGTATTCTGCTCCTTCCCCCTCGCTCGATGGCCATTTGGAATAGGGGTCTTCGAAATAAAGAAACCAAGGGGTGTCTTATTCACTTTGTTACGTCTCATATGAGGACAGGTTCAGCATTTTGCATGTGCTCTCAAGTTTACGTTTCAGATTATACTCACTGCAAATTGTTTTTCGTGCTTGATGCAACGTACAAAGAAACCGAGTGGATAAAAGAATTAGAACACGGTTTATATAATCGAAAATTAGCTACAACTCACTCTCTACATCTGATTAGTCTTTATTTCGGAATTTCAAAGGTTGATGAGAATGTTCAAAAACTACAAATGAATTTCCTAAAAAAAGCTCGTTCCGCAAACGACCAATTGTAGACGTGGCTTATCTCTAAAATGGTTGCAGACAAGATTGCATCTAGTTTGAGCTCGCCATAACGGCAAATGGGTTTTGATGATTGGTGATGAATAACATAAACGCAGGAGCATATTGTACAACGAAGCAAGACCATATCCCCGGACCTTCATCTCGTATGTAACAGCTCCGTCTAGCTCTCTACAGTTAGCTGGTCCGTGTCGTACTAAACAACCCCTTTCGCCTTATCTCGTTCTCCTTGGGAAATCAACCGTAGGGTGAGACGAAACGTGTACGCCAAAAGCTTCGGCGCATAGCTTGTCGATTTGCATAAACACAATTAGTTGCTCTCTCATTGAATAATTCAAAACTGTATACCAAGCTCGAAACGGGCAACTATTATCGACATCTACGCCTCAGCCACTCACGAGACTATTATTTGTATATATATATATCTATGTACATATTTATAAATATATATACAGGGTGTACCGATGTAATATATCCATTCAAAAATGTCTCCAATCATGTGTCTTTGAAACAAGTATTTCAATTTAAGGTTATAACGGTTTGAAAAGAAAAGGAGAAAGGTTTCGAGCATTATGAAGCCAAGGTTATTAGTATTGGCTCATTTTGTACCATTTGCTTAGTCGAGAGTTGTTCTATATAGTTTAAAAAAAGTATACGTCGAGAAGCACTAATTTCTTCAAGCGTTATCAGCACGTCAAGTAGCTTGGTTCATAAAGACTCATGGTTTAACGACCGAGGTTAAATAATGGTATTAACCTGGAGTTGAGCCACGTGCATTGATTGAGCGGAATCTACACTGACATTTTAAAATGATTTTCGGTTTTGTACGGTAACATCTGCGAAAAATAGAACGTTGGGGTAAAATGGTTCACTAAAATATCGGTTATACTTTCATTTGAAACATTTTTTCGAATAACCCACATTTTAGGAAACGTTTGCGTGAGAATATTATAACGGGACACCCTGTATATGGATGAGAGAATAGTGCAATTGTATGAGGACATCCCCCTACCCTTTCACACCCCGTTCATCAACGAGAGGCGAGAGACGTTGAAAATCAAAAGGTCCATACATTTGAGCCGACAGTGCGTGCACAGTATTACTATCTGGGCGGATACAAAAATATTTCGGCCCTGAGAGAGAAAAAGTGAGAGAGAAAATGGAAAAGATTAGATCCAAGCTTCATGTTATTTCATGCTGCATCACGCACCAGGGTGCAAAGCATTTTTCCATCATGCTTTTCTTATATACATTTTGTTTCATCGACGAGAAGAGCGCGTGTCTAAACCTCTCTACGGTTATACCCCCCAGATTGCTCGTCTGCCAGCCGAGCGATACACCAAGAGGGTTCGCGTTACTTTTTTTAATCTAACTTCCGTATCAAATATCATGACGACGTAGCATCTGTTGTGCTAACGACAGAGTAAACTATATAGTTTTCTTCGTGGAAATGATTTTCTAATATAACAAGGTTCGAGCTATATTTCTTGTTATACTGACGTTTACATAAGAGTGCTCGACACGAAGCGATTTTTCTATGATCTTATCTCAAAACTTACAGTCAAAGGTTTAGGAAAATTGCTTTACTGTGTTTTTAAATAGGATTTTTTGTTGTTTAGATATATTTATCCATTTTTCGTGTTTTATTTTATCTTTATTTTTGCATTTTATAAATTTTGTTTTATTTATGTGTCTTTTTCCGCCATCGTCACCACATTTATTATTCATATTAATGCTTTCAGTAGTCGATAACTTAACCAAGATATTGGTGAATATAAAGTAAAAAATATTGTCACTTCGTGAAAGAAAGACTTTTGAAAAAAGGTTTTAATACCGAGGCGATGTATTGAAAAATATTCAAAGTGTATTAAATTCGGTTCATTGAATGATTGACGAACGATAAGTTACCTATCCTCTTGTCAACTAGAAAAGTTTGCCTGTAGACGATCGTTGTAGCGAAGATAACGTGAATAAGAGGGAGTTTGTCAAAGTAATAACACGATGCTTGGATATGGTAGCTTTTACCAGGTAGTTTCATTGTGCGTGCAAAGCGAGAGTGAATGGAGAGTGAAACGAGGTACGGCGGACGATAGATACAAATGAGTAGAGTACAACGGTTTGGCGTTGCGAGGATACAGATCTGTAGCTCTCTGAGAAATGGAAACTAAAAGAGAGAGAGAGAGAGCGAGAGGGGGGGGGGGGGAGAGAAGAATAGGTAGAAGGGTCGGGAGGGTTTGATGGTTCGAGCGTTGGAATGAGGGATGGAAAAGCCATTGACCACAGAACGACGAACGCAAATAGATATATGTACAACAGCGTGTATATCTATAAACGAAAAGCACAGAAGAGTGCTGCTGGACGAGCAAAATTGTAACACTTCTCCCTTTCTCTGTTGTCCTTTTACGCAACATAGAGCCGAGATGCTGCGTCACATTCAAGCACTCTCGGCCTCGTTCTCTCGCCCATGCATCGGAAATCCTTGCGTATAGCTCTCTGCATAAAGCCTTGCACTTTCCAACGAATGCAGCATACACATGGATTAATATATATATATGTAGAATACATATCGGTTTTCTCGTATCACCCTATGGCAGACCCTAAAATTTCACCATTATCCACGTTCTTCCACACCTACTTTTACCACCGTGTGAATCGCGTTACAGTGTAAACGAGAGACCATGCGGAATTTAATCACTCAACGCATGAACATCTGGGTGGCTACTCTTCGTACGCACATTTATATGCTTCGTATGTATGCTTGACTGCATACGATTTTGGATTATAGATCGGATATTTGACAGTAAAAAAGTATATGGAACTCACATATGCCTGCGTATTACGTGGATAAAAATAATTCCACTCACACTCGCTGCTGACTCGTAACTGTGGTATTTTATTTGCATCGAGTTTCAGGTTATTCGGAACTTAATATTCTACGATGTACTTACTAATTTTAGTACTTTAGCTTTTGATCCAATCGGGGTTAAATAAAATGGAGAAATGATTTTGGACATGTTAGTTTAAGTTGACAATTTTCAATTTTATATTCACATATTTATCTGCGAAATGTAACAATTGGAAACTCTCCTTTCTTTACCAAATTTCAGGGTTTTATTTTGATGAAAAATAATATACATGTAGTTTTATATAATTTCATTTCTCAAACACATTTTCTGAGACTCGTATACACGTATATATTTATATGTGTTGGAGTACATAGAGAAATTCGTTTTATCGACACTTGAGCTGTAGTGTTTTTTCAGGTTAGTAGATGGGGATTTCACTGGGAAGGTTTTCTGTATACAAACTTTCGGGGAAAACTCCTTCACTCAATATTGTGCTAAATGCATGGCCATGCCGACTCAAGAGGTCAGTCTCTGTGCGGACGAAAAGCATTGTCCGATTACAGAGCGAAGAGCCGAGTGAGCAAATTGCAAAAGTGTTGATTTTAACGTACACATTTGCTCTGCAATTTTCCTGGAGTAGGATATCCTTCGCCATTAACGCCCTTGCTTTATGTATACTTCGTTACATTTTCTCGCTCGTTCGTTACGTGTATACGATAACATAAATTTCCTCTTGTAATATCAAACTGCTTTTAACGTTCGCGTCGGGTTGACATTTGAGGACGTTAATGCTAGTGAAATTGAATATAATTAAAAACAATAATAATAATAATAATAGTAATAATGAATATACACAGAGAGGGTTCTTCGTCAGTTTAATTCTCCATTGCGTGACCACTAAGAGAAAAAGGCGAAAAAACGATCCCTGCGGTTTAAACAGCAGCGCGACTCTCTGCCTGGCTATAAAAAAAGAAAGCAGGATTTCGTGGCGATCGCGATGTCGTGGCTGTTGGAACTAGGGGATGAGATCGGAGGGGTAGAGAAAAACACGAGGATGGAAAAGCAGCCGAGTAAAAAGATCGTATATACATCTACATACGTAACCAATGTATGTGCCACGAACTCTCGTGGTTCGAGAGAGCGACCCATCGTGGAATTTAATATTTCACTTATTATATCTTCACCGGTAATCTGCCTTCATCCCTCCTTTTCCTCCTCCCTCTATACTCCTCCTCTTGCCACGACAGGTCTCTGACTTTGAAGCGAAAATGCACAAGCCCGCAATGTATATATGGAGGGCTCTTTCTGTGGTCCCTTTGCCAAACCGCACACAACCTCGAGATCATCCAACTCCGTGGAAAATGTACTTCGTAGAAGGATGAGGAGAAAAGGGAGAGCAACAGGGGAGAGAGAGAGAGAGAGAAAGAGAAAGAGAGGGAAAGATTGCTAACGGACAACCCTTATAAATATTCAGAATGGAACGTGAAATACCGCAACACGCGAGACCGAAGGTATTTCTTATCATTTTACCTACGTCACGCGCGTCGTGTTTTGTATACCTTTACGCAGACCTTTCTCCTCCTGCGTAAAATGTGTGTATCAAACTCTATGTACAAGCGTTGTTATCTTTTAGTCTAACTCTCCATTGCGCTTTGCCATTCGAACAGAACGCGAGAGAAAAAGATTATTGTCGGGTGATTGATCGTAAAATGTTGGTTTTTAAATGCGCTTAGAAAGTTTTGTGATTTTTTATTCATTGAAAAATTATCCATGCTTAATTGATAATATTTATTATCCGACATCCAATTACAGATATTCATTACTTATTTATTCTCAAACTGAATTTTCTCATTTTAATTACTTCATGGAAATACATTCCATTAATAAGCAAAACGAAAATAGAAACTTACGCGAATTTAATATCCACGGCATTTTTCATTAGCGAGAAACGAGATCCACTGTATAAACATATTTCATTTACTCCAGGCATTGAAATAAACGAGCATTGTAAAAAATGTACTCATCACAAAACTGTGTCGGGATAAATATAATTAAATACAAACCCGTTATATCGTAGCTCCGTTATGAAACATCGAATATTTTATTCATTAGAAAAAATTCTGGAATTATTGTATTAAAGTTACGTTTTTAAATGTATTATTTCCGAAAGCGAAATAACGAAACGATAGACTTTTTTCCACAACTACGATGAAAAAAAAGAAACAGAAAAAAATATTTACGAGGAACGAGAAGCGGCGGTATCCCGGAAAAGAACAAAGTTTAATCGAGTTCGACGTGACGGAAACGGTTTTGAAATGCATCAGGTTTGCAGAAATAGAGATAGGTATGCAGAGCTCCGCGGACCATTTTTCTTCGTCGCACAAACCCGTATGCAGCGGAGAACCAAACGGTGTTTTCCTCGCCCCCTTTTTGGCAATACATTTATATTCTCGCTGAAATATTGTTTCTTTTTTCTTTGTCTTCTTTTTTCTCGTTTTTTTAGTTTGGTCATGCGTGATCGAGAACATTGCGTGCAGCTTTTCGTCGCGGTTTACGCCATCATGGCTATTTTCATTCATGAAAAATATTCCCGTACCCATACGATAACAATAATATCAATATAAGCTCGTGAAAATGGGCATTCGATGTATTGCTAGGGAAACAGAAATATTTGTATATAACCTTCCTCCCCCGCTTTCTCTATATAGATATATATCTCCGGGGAAATGCACTTTGGATCGTGCCCATGGGGCGTCAAACAAAAACACAGCTATGTCCGATTGCTTTTGCTTCTGCTGATGTTTCGGTGTGCTTTAACGATTTTATATGTACATGCCAATCGATTATGCTAAATTTTCCAGCGTTCTCATGACCCTGCGATAATACATGATATCAGCTCGATACACCCTCTCATTATCAAACCCCCTTTATCGTCGATACGAAAATACAATATATTTATTATTATATATCGGCCCTTTATATATACAAATCTGTACACGAAAAAAAATATATGCTTGTTTGACTACTCATAACTTGAGAACTACTGAAAGAATTTCAATGAAACATTCACAGACAGGAAGCTTATGATCCACGGAGGATTTAGGCATGAAAATATTTGCACAAATTACCACAGGTTTGGATTAAAAACTTTTTATCTTACAAATTTTCAAGCCAAAACATCGATTAGTCACTTTATGATTGAATCAATCCACTTCTTACTTTTTTGAATTGGATTATTTAGATTCAGTATATTATTGGCTTTTTAATCTTAATTTATACAATTTATAAAAATTACTTCGTTAATTAATTTTAATTAACGAACTTAATTTTTCGAATTGGATTATTTAGATTTAATAAATGATTGGCTCTTTAAACTTAATTTACACGATTTATAAAATTTACTTCATTAATTAAGTGATGTCACATACTTTTAATTAATTATAATTCAATAATCTACGAGTTTATTCAAATTGTATTTACTTGGCATTAATTATTTTATAAATAATAATAATAATAAAATAATAGAATGCATCTAAATATCGTAGTTGTATGCTAAACATGATTTTTCTATGCTGATATGAGAGCTCGATATAAAATCTTTAATTCTATAAAGCCCCATATGGCAAAGAGCTATATTTTTGTTCAGCTATCGACTTTCAGGTCAAATAAAATGCCAGTTATTTGTTTTTTATTTAAAAAAAGTCGAGATTGTTATCAAGTTTGATTGGAAATGAAATATTACTCGTTTGTTCGTATTATTATTCTGATCGTTATAGCTCATGCAATTAATAACAGAGTTCAAGAGGTTATTTTTTTAACAGAATTGTGTCATCGTTTTTTTTCCCCCAAGGAAATGTTAAAATTCAATATTACAATATAGATTTTTTGTCAACATTTCGATTTATAAAAGTTAAACGCTTCTCGTGTTTTGACCCATGAAACAATATCATGTTCATTTTTTTTGTATTACCCGCGCAAAAAAAATAGTGCCGAGGCACTCGCATGGAGTCCGGCCGGGATGTCTTGCCAGGATCTCGCATAGTCCCATATGCAAGACTTTTCTGATTGATTTTGAGTCTCGCCGAGACTTTCCAAGACATTTCGAAATTCTTTTTGAGAGTTTCGCCAACTCTTTCCAATATTTTTTAAATATTTTTTTGGGAGTCTCGCCGAGACTCCCACTTTTTTTTCTTTACATTTATTGATGATGATAATGAATGACATTGGATGTGACATATTTTTTTAATCATTTCGAGGCCTTAGGCAAGACAAAGTGCAATGGTCGCAACATCTTTGGTCTTTGGGAGCAGACCCATAGCCTGTGATTTGATAATATTGAGTTGAAATCCCGACGAGACTATATAGAAATCGGGCGGCCTATCTGTGGACGCAAAAGAAGGTCACCTGTTCAGTAAAATTGGAAGCTCTACAAACTTTTGTTTTTCCGGCCGGTAGGCGGCATCGAGCTGTTCTCGTTCGCGTCCTCGTATAGCCTATCCAATTCTTATATAGTTCAGTTGGAGTTTTATCTCGATATAAAAAATCGTGTCACTGATCGCGTTATTTGATCTTATTCCGATCAATATCAACATTTTGTCTTGCCTGAAAGAATCAGATGTTTTTTCTATTTCTTAGGGCCGGTTGTTTCACCTTCTGGTAAATTTTACCTGACGATTGTAGCATTGAGTAGCGGACCTTTTACTATCAGATAAAATTTACCAGGAGGTGGAACAACTGACCTTTAATCTTTAAACTGTGTATAGACTATGCAATATATCACAGCAATTCCCAAAAAATCGCGCCATGAATCTCGGATAGATTTTTCTATCCAAGATTCATGACTAGATAGAAAGTATCAGAAAGGACCTTGGCGAGACTATCGAAAAGAATTTAGGAGAGTTTCGGAAAGAGTCCCGGCGGGATTGTCGAAAAAGAATTTGAAAAAGGCTTGGAAAGAGTCTCGACGAGACTCCTTCATAATTCATGTAAGTCTTGGAAAGAGTCTCGGCGAGATTCGTTAATAATTCATAAGTCTTGGAAAGAGTCTCGGCGAGACTCTCAAATGTATTTTCGAATGGTCTTGGAAAGAGTCTCGGCGAGGCTCTCGAAAAAAGTTTCTGAGAATCTCGGAAAGAGTCTTGGCGAGATTCTTTTAAAAAAACTTCAAAAAGTATTGGAAAGAGTCTCGGCGAGACTCTGAAAACTAATCAGAAAAGTCTTACATACGGGACTATGCGAGATCCCGGCAAGACATCCCGGCCGGAATCCAGGCGAGAGTCTCGGCAAGACTATTTTTTTTTGCACGGGCAATAATAAAAGACACCAAGTACCAAAATAATTTGTCATATTTATCAAAGGGAATGATGAATTAACGATTTCCTTATATGCATGCATGAAATCCGATATAAAATGTTTGCTGAAAACGTGAAACTAAAACATATCTGGCTAATGCTGTTTTACGACACTTTTTTTATTATTTTTTATTCGTGTGAGTAATTATGAATTAGTGTCGTCGTAAAATAAACTATAACTTTAATTTGACTGCAATCGCGAGTGACGTGAGATTGAATTTAAAAAAAATTGTGCTATGCATGTTGACAAATATACGCTCGTTAAGAAGCCTGATTAAATCGAATACTTCATTTTTTTAGCTTCTCTCATTATTTTAATTCTCGCGCACGAGAGAACGCGAGATCTTGGGCGAGTCGTGTGTTCCGTTTTTTTCTTTATTTTTTGTTACCTTAGTCCTGAGGGAATTGCATGCAAAAGCTGTGTATACGGTATAGAAATATAACGATACAATTCTCACGTAACTATGGGGCGTTGGGCTCGCGTGAACGATATCGACAAACGTAATCGAACTTTGTGTGCATGGTACATGCACCGTCCTCCTCCTCCTTCTCATCGTACACAACGTGCGACAGTTCTCCATGGCATCGAGACACAAGTGTACGTACACCATGTATTTTCTATGTCTGTATATGTCGTAGATATATTAGAAAATAAGAAGAACAGCGTGGGTGGTTGTTGGCTTGATAAAACAAGTCTCGTGGTTTAAACCTGTACAGTGAATATATGACAAATAGTACGTGAGCACATTCTTTTCTATAATCTAAACAAATTATATTCGAAAAATTACCATGAAAATCATTCGAACGAAAAAGGGAATACGAAATTCTTAAGATTTTATTTCCAAACATTATTACTAAGAAAACAATTAAGAGTTCGTTTCTATTAATTGTTTTTTTCAATTATTGTTCGTATTTGAAAAAAAAACACATTACCAGTGAAAATAAATTGTTAACTAGAGCGTTATAAATATTTATTGATTTTTTTCAATATTTAATTTTTTGTTAACTGTCTTTTCCTGAAATTACATTTAAAATGTTGACGATTGTAAAATTTGAAAAAAGTTATGACATCGACGAAATAAGCTTGCAAATAATAGTAAAGAATTCTCACACTTTTCTTCAGTCGGACAAAAGCAGAGTATAAAATATGTAGTAGTCTAGATTTAAGGTAAATGAAGTTCGATCGTGAGTGGATTCAGTAGGGAATGTCTCATGTTAAGAGTAGAAACGGAAGAAACAGTATTCCCATTAAAAGCCACACATCGTCCTATTTGTAAGACTTAGTGGTTGAGTGGGATTTATTTTCAATCGATTCAGTGCTATTTTTCTTGGGTACGGGTCACCTGAGTGGTGACTATGGCTTTCTCAGTGGCAAAGTGGATCAAGACTACCGATACATAAATATCTGTGGATGAAGCGTAAAGTAAAGATATCCCGCGCAAAAAAAAGTAGTCTCGCCGAGAGTCCTGCATGGTCTGCTTTCCGGGACTCTTTTGAATTCGTTTAAAGAGTCTCGCCGAGACTCTTTCCGAGACTTGTGAATTATTAACGAATCTCGCCGCGACTCTTTCCAAGACTTTTATGAATTATTAACGAATCTCGCCGCGACTCTTTCCAAGACTTTTATGAATTATTAACGAGTCTCGCCGAGACTCTTTCCAAGACTTTTAGAAATTTTTCGATAGTCTCGCCGAGACTCTTTCTAAAAATTCTGAATAATTTTCACAGTAACAAAATCACATCGAAATATTTCAAAAATACAGTAAATTAAATGAAATCGAATTATTCTTTATAATTTTCATTAAAGTCGGATGTCTTTGCAGTAGATAGTGGTCGAGATAAGAGTTTTTGTTTTGCTGGTGTGTTCAAATCTAGACGATGATATATTTTCGTTCTCTCCCTGGGGTCAATTTTTTTCATTCTTTCTTCCGGGCAACGAGCAAATGTTGGTACTGGAAAATTTTTTCAACGGAACGCCAGGAATAAATGAATTTTATATTTCGCTACTAAAAGCAGTAGAGCTTTTGCGTTAAGCGCTATGGCTAGTAGTATAACAATGGTAGAGGTTGGGGCACAGGAAGGGGAAGGGGGAGGGAGTAGTAACGGTGATGTTGTATCAGACTTTGTGTGCTGTAACGTTCGTCACAAACCGGGGCTATGCGTCAGAGAGATATGTGCACCCACGATGCATCACCCCGTCAGGCAACCCTCCCTTAGAATCATAGGGGGATGATTTTTTCTCTCACACGAACACCAGTATCGCATGAGAAAGGTAACCGTGTACAACGTAAATATGTGCGTGTCGATGTTATATCGACGAAAAAAAAAAAAAAAAATACATCCCCTATGGAGCTCTCGACGTATTTTCACTTTCGACGTCGTATATCACGCTGATCTCTTTGAAACATTGATGGAACATTAGTCGACTATATACATCATAACATCATCCAGAACTATGGCACAAAACCATCACAAGGTGATTTTTTTTTGCAGAGATGAAAAAAAGAATATAACACGAGAAAGCATTGGAATAAACATAAGTAATGACTATCGCACCTAGCGAAAATGGACGAAAGGAAAGAACGAGGGGAGAAAGAGGGGTTTTTTCTCATCAATCAAATTTTTCCATTTTGTGGTCTCGTTGCATATTAATTTTTATAATTTCATTGTTTTGTCGAACCATGATCTAATTTATCACATTGAAACTTCCATAAATGGATATTTCTTAAGAAGTGTTACGAAAATTGAGGTTTAACAATTATTATGAACTAATTATTACTCAGCACGTATTTTCAGATTCTGAGGAAAGGTAAACAATCATTTCATCTAAGAACCTAAACGAAAAATTTGTGTAACTTTCACATGTAAGTCCGTCGTAATCCAGTTTCGTTGAACTCTTTTTCTCTTTCCTCTAAACCTATGGGAAACAGGGTGGAATTGACCGCACTGCAGCTGTAAATCATTTGTGTCATTTCTCCCTGCATGCACCTAGATGTGTATATATGGTATAGAACTATATCCCACGCTTATATACGCGGTTCTCGTAATACAGCCATTGCAACAACAATGTATGTGCGGCCGCATAAATCGAACTTTTACATTTCCGTTAGCGGATTCCCTCGCAGATCGACCTCCCTCACGTTCAACAAGGATTTTTCGTGGAAGAGGATTAAATATTTTCAAGAGGAATTTTTGCAACAAGGCACAGCGTCATGGTGGCCAAAATGGAATAGATTCCAGGAGCTTCATGAATGTATCACGAATCGTAAACACATAAATTGTACTATGAATTGATCCGAAAACACCCTACGCAAATACGAAACTTTTAGCACGTGGAAATTGTCAGTAAACATATTTATTTGTTCTAAAACTTTTCTTATAAATACAAAAAAATAAACTGTACGGTAAAATTTTATGTGTAGCACGTTATTCTCAAAACGCTTTATGTTTTGTAAATACAATTAATAACAAATAAGAAATGTCATATGCCTTTCAATTAAATTTGATTATGATTCATCAATTTCAATTTGATGTCTTCACTTCGTTATTATGATTTTTAGATTACATGTCAACTATAATTTTCTCGTTATCAAAACGTAATTTTTTTTCCAAATATTTATCAACCAAATATACTCATTACCGGTTACGTGTATAAAAAGTAGTGAAACGTCAAACTCGCTTTTTAAAAGGTAACTTTTTTTTATAACGATCGATGAGTTTTAACGAGGGAATTTTCCAAGTTTTCGGAGTTAAGAGAATAATTCATTCGAAGTCAGAGTAAAATGATATGAAAAGCTCGTGCGAGGAGAGATTAATTAAATCCGTGAATTTGCGATGAATGTAATCCCCCAGTTCTCTCTCTTTGATGGATACCCACATACGTTGGGTCGAGATAAGCTTCTCGATTTTAACAGGCACACCGAGCAAAAGAGTGGACCCAGCGGATGCTAGACAGGAATTATATATAGAGTATCCCCAAAGAGACAGAAATGAGAGGGGGGAGAGAGAGAGAGAGAGAAAGCGCGAAGGGAAGGGATAAATTAAAAAGCCAGCTTTCTAAACTGGGGCAATTTGGAACACTTGAAATGCGATGAAAGCAAAATCGATACGTAGAGGAGCGTTAACTCTCATGCACTTATGCTTATCATGGTGGATAACGAGAAACCCCGACTGCAAGATTTTCCTAATCTCGCCAAAGAAATTAATATTTCATTTTCTATCATCCTCGAAATGTGAGGCTTTTACGTAAGCCCTTCGAGCTAACCGGAAGTTACGAACGAGCGCAACTCTCATATACGTTTCTGAAGCCCAAGGGAGAAAGAGTGAGAGTGAGATTTTATAACTTGCACCCGAGTACAACGTATTCAAAAGCACTGACGATATTACGAAATTGCATGTTTGCCCTATTATTTCGGTTGGATTTCATTACCGGTTTCGTATAACCATCCGGCTCGCATCTCCTCTTGACTCTTCATTCTACATTATGTTTTGAAATCCATCATTAATCTCTTATTGTAAATCACATTAAGTAATTTGCATCTGCAGATCAACCTAATAATGGTTATAAAATCTTCTTAATTTCTGATCGGTCATAAAATTGAAATTCAAGTATTCTGAGGTCGACTAAAATGTGAAAGTTCAATATAACGCTTCTGGTTATTGGGCCGTTCGAAATATTACCATTTCCCATAAATAAAACAAACGAGTTTATTTATGGGTTTTTCTCATAAACAAAACGCCGCATATAGTTAAAAAACTTGTTAAATATTGTTGATAATTTCTTTAAATGTTTCTAGAGGCATGCAAGACATCCCAGACCCTTTCAGTGGACTCTCTGAATGTTTTATATACATAAATATAGTCTCAGTACAGTAAAAGGACGGATGATAATATATATGGAGCCCTAAGAATTCCTTCTACTAATGCTGGCACTTGAAACTGTCCCTTCGCCCTCAAAAAGGTAACCCCTCATTATATACCTATCCAGTGTCTCGACTACGTCGATGTACACTCCTTCTCTTCCACCCTCTTCTTCACGAGCGTCTTGCCCACCTTGATTTGATTAGCATAATTGCACTTACCTTGAGATCTTGGCCCTTCTCATGTTCCCTTTATATCACCTCCACAGTAAACCACAAATTGAACCTCAAGACGCGAAGGGAGCGAAAGTGCCATAGGAAACTCTAGTCGTTCTCCAAGATCGAGAAGATAATAAATCTGAGGGTCGAGTAAATTGTTTTTCGATCCTGTAATTTATCGGAATTTTATTTCCGGCAGCTTTTTATTTCAATAAAAAATGGAATTTTAAATGTAATTTGAAGACTCTGTTAGTTCACAATATTGAACAGAAAAAGGGTGCATCATCTACCCCCTCTGTCTATTCTTACTTTATCCCTTAGTGCAGCGAATCCACGATCTATTTTTGGACAAACGAGAGACATAACTTTGTTACAAACACGTCTACTTTACCGTAGTAAATTTTGGTTGAACGTCGTACGATCTCTCGCATCGTGTATGATATAATGTTCCGTAGGATCGACGTTTCAGCAAGGACTTTAAGGGTCATGACTCCTAGGATGTAACTTAACACGTCGCCACATAGCTACACTTGCCCCTAACCATCGTGTTCTTTTTTTCTTTCTTCTTCCACCCTAAACGAAAAATTCTCCTTTGTAGTAGTAGTGACTTAAAATTCCGTGAAAGACGATACTCTTAGAGGGGCCAGGCTACGAATCGAATGTTTGTAGGCGACATAACGGAGGGTAGGATTCGAAGAGGGTAAAAACCATGAGCTCTTTTCGTTGACTGCAGCGTACTTATACACACAAGCTTCTATATACAAAAAAGCATGAGAGAGTGACTTGGAGAAACGATCCTTACAGCGATGGTGTCTCATTCTCTTGTATCGATGAAAGTGAACTCAGAAAAATGCCGCTGGAATGTCAGAAGTGGCAACGACGTTGACGACGACAAGGAGGATGACGCGAAAATGCAAAGCCGCAGGAGGCTTTGAACGCCGTCGTCTCTCAAAAGCTTTTCGCTTTATGCTTCTCCGATATTTCTCTCTCTCCCCGCATCTTTCTTGCAATATATACTTCGTTTCTTTGTTACTCCTTTTATTTACCTATCTCTCTTCTCTACTCAATTTTAGCCCCTTTCGTCCCATCGTTTTTTCTCCGATCTCCGATCATCTTCAACCTTCACTTTCTCTTCTTTTTACTTCTCCCTTAAAGTTCCTTGTTCCGATATCGCCGTGGAGCGAAGCTTCCCTGTCTATCTACGCAATCACACTAAATGCTTGATCGTTGCCACGCGAATGCACCATGACAAAGTAACTCGACGAACAAGCAAGTAAATATCTCTACTTTTTAAGTATTTTGATCTTTCACGTTCCTTAAAAAAAAGCTTGACTTCTATTTGGAGAATATATATTTTTTCTTCAATCTACGGGAAAAAGGGAGTCCATAGAAAAGGAAGGAAATGCTAGGAAAAAGAAAAGACCTTGGGGGTGGATAACGGCTATACAAAAGCTTCTGCAGGAACCAAAAGAGAGGTCGATCAGGGTCAAGCAAAATTTATTGCCACTATGAAGGTGTCTTTCAAGAATAACATACCCATAAGGAGAGCCATAAATCTATGGAGGAATTTCTATGGACGTGTGTATATGCATACACGTATTTTTCATACTCTTACTGTTCATAAAACTCTTGTATCGTGTGGATTTTGTGTATTTGATGGAACATATTGAGAAATGATCGATAAGACTGATTTTTAGTTGTCGACATGAAAACTCTTTTCAATTTTTATTGATTATTTTTTTTTCTTTTGAAGGCAAACACTTTATTAAACCTCGATACAGTTTTTTGTAGTAACAAATTTTTTTATTACATAATATTAGATCAATTTTTACCCCTAATCTCCTAATAATGCCATTTCCTAACTTCATTAATTTATTCCCTTAAAATATCATTCACGAAATAAAATATAGCTGAATATTGAAAATTTAAAGGGCTGTGCTCATTTTTATCATCCCTTCCGGATTGAGCAATCTGAAACGAAGTTGGGGGTTGTTCAGAGGGATGGCGCCAGCGATCCGACTACCGACGAACGAGAAATCATCCCTTGTGCGACTAGAACATCCTGCATTTTTGCGAAGCTCTCTGCTCGATGGACCGAGCTACTGTTGCTGCTGCAGTTGTTTACTATACTTTGCAAAGCAGTTCTTGCCAGCGCGCGAATCTCTTCGTTCAATTTAATCTCCCCTGAGTGCGGTAGGTACAATGAGTCGACACCGAGAGTCGTGGTTATAGCTAAAACGCGCGATACACATGCTACAATTTAGATAAAGCTTTAGATTGCTTTTCGAACTGAAGTAAATATTTTCATTACTTACTGATATTTTAAATCAATTTCTCGTGTGAGTTCAAGTTTTTTGGCACGTATATCATAATGATTGAAAAATGGATTTGGAAAAAAATTCGTCTAGAATAAATAAAACTAATATATGAAAAACTTTTTAGCATTCATAAAGTAAAAATGATATTTATCCAACATTTTGACAAGTAAAATAAATTGATCTTCGTCGCAAAAAAACTGTATGATGAATCAGTCTTCACTTCCTTATTTCTTTGTTTATAAAGATCCAAGCCATGCCATTACAAATGAAAATGAATGATACCAAATTTTACTCTTTGTTTTGAAAAGCTACTGACTTATTCTCCTTCACTGATCCATTTTTTTCTAACACAACAAAAGCTACAACCACACAAAAAATAGCTATCAGGAGTTGTTTTTCTTAAAAAAAAAAAGAAAACAGTCACCCTTGGGTTTTCAATCTAGTTCACTGAGTTGTAGCGATCCTCCCCTGCGTCAAAATAGCGTTATGCAATGGTGGTATTGTATAAGCTTATGCATATCTTTCATCCGAGGGCGAAAGTAAAACTTAGAGGGTAAGTTTTCGGGTGTTTCGTTGCGTGTAGGGTTCAGGGGTCACATTTATAATTGAAAATGATTGTGAGGCCTGGTATATCTGTATTTTCAAGCGTTCAAACCCTCCTAACCGTTAAAATGATGGAATGAATATAAAAAGCTTAGAAACGCTCTTCGACAAGCGCAAAAGCGCCCGAACAGCTTTTCGCACGCAAAAACGCGAAGAGGGCGCTTTACAGGATGCATTTACGAACTTCCAGGGTTGGTGCCTTTCCTGTCCGTAATATAAGCCAATAAGATGAATATAGGACGTGCAAATTCCTATAAAGAAGCAATGTAGGTCCACACTGATCAATTTATATAGCCTTTATATATAAATAAATAATATATATGTATATAACATTGCAAGTGGGGAGTCACACTTGGTGGATAGATTTTGCCTCTACTACAACGTAGACACAACCAACTCCCCCATATATTGCTCGTCCCTTGTGAGAATTTTAACACATTTGGACGTATATCTATAGAGAAACTATTTTCGTCGGATTTTGCCTTTTCCAGCGAGCACACATATTTTGCAAAGCTCTGGAACTTCCTACGAGTTTCACAAGACGCGACTGTTGCCAAGGCATGTTTATGGCTTACTTCGACTCTTCCTGTGCACGGTTTTATACAGATATATAGGTACGAACCGTACGAAGTAATATATATCTGTACATATACATATGTATATGTTATGTAGGGCAACGTAGCATGTATGAAAGTGAAAGTCGTATACTCTTGGCAGGCACTAACGTCTTGCTTAGCTGGACTAAAGCTTTCAGCAAATTTAAGCAATTACTCAAGTTCACGAGAATGATTGCATTTGCCCCTTTAGCTAATGTTAACGTGGTTGTCTTCTTCAGAAAATTTAGAACCTTTAATGCAGCTTCGTTTTGGAATTGAAGTCTTTTTTTGTCAAATGAAAATTGGTCAACTTCCATTTCAATTTATTCCAAAATTTGTGTGCATTCTTATTTGTATCTTTTTAAAATAAAATAAATCGATTCACTGGCGACCAAAATTCGGGCATTCACAAGAGTAGATATTCGTGTTTGTTCGCCAAAAATCAATAAATAATCGAAATAAATTTCATTTTACGTTGATAGCCTAAATGTCAGATTTATTTGAATTTATTTTTTGGGGTGCAGAAGAGATGAGTAGGATTCTTTTAGAGCTTTGATACAATGAGATCTAATTTGAGTAGCTATTCATAACAATGAAAAATATTATCTGGATTTGACAGGAAATCATGCACTGGGGAATGACAAAAGTCGTGAAAACTTTTTGTAGCAATTTATGTTCATTCTAACTATACATTTATACGGTGTGTTGTCGTCCATTTTCTTCAAATAAATAAGTAAGCTCTGCCCTTCGAAACGAGTCTCCCGGGGTGTGGAATCTGTTTCACAAGACTGAGAAACATTGTGTGGCATCGATATAAAGCCTTATCTTGGATACAAATCGTCCCCGAAAAATCCCTAACACGGTGACGAGGAATATGAGAAGGAGAATCAGGAAGGAGAAAGACAAAGAAAGAAGAGAAAAGGAGGAGAGAGAAGGAAAGTCAATTCGAATCGAGGGAGCTGCGAACTGACTTAAGAAAACACCGCACCCGGTAATCCAGGAAGGTAAGAGTGTGCGGTGTGTTTGGGACTTTAGTTAGGCTGCGGTTTTGTCATAGTGACAGCTCGACGTTGTATCGTAACCATCGTTTTTGCCGCAGGGGTAGTTCGCAGGAGGTGGCATCGACCCTTATGTAGAGCATCTTTGTATATCTATTCTGAATATACAGATTGATAGTGCTTGGGATTTAAGACCGAAGAGCAAAATTATAAGCTGTATTTTGTGACCCCTCTAATTCGTCCTAGAACTCAAGGTATTATTTTATTCCATCACGATATAATTTGACACTCGGCAGAATTTCCATACTCTATTATTCAGACGAGCATTGCGGAAATGAACACTAAATAATAACGATTTTAATGCTCTTTGAGATAGGAGGAAAGATCCGGGATTATTTGGCCTTCATTCGATAGAAAATTGAGGTTTCAAAAAAATCATAAACCAGATAACATTTTTTTTGTCTATTTGTATTTATTTTTGGGGCTAAGTAATTCTTCCACTTCTGTGAATTGCTTACAATTTTTCTTCATATTTCGTTAACGATCGTTGCATCGACGACACGGCAAAATGTATGTATGTATTTGGACCAATCATCGCTAGGATTTGCTTCTGAAAATTGTATATGAAAGGTTCCTGATGGCTTCGACGCAGTTACGGGAACGAAACATCATAAACGGATGATGAATGACACGCGCGCCAACAGCAGCGAGTTCAGATGAATCAACGAGAGGGATGGTGGAGGCTTGTTCTCGTTTTCCGCCTCGTTTCAAATATATTTTTTTTTCCCTCCGAATCCGTGGTGGCACTGTGGTCCTGGTTGTTACGATGGGGCACCAGCCTGCCTAGCAATTCAGGACCACTTGATGTGTCCCGCGTTCTCTCGGCTAATCGTTTCCTAAAACGTTGTAAAAAAATGGACACGCTTGTGACACAGTCGTTGTTCACAAACGTATATGTAGATATGAGATATTCGAGGCCAGATTTTTCCAAATTTTTGCATTTTTCAAATGTCAAAATATATGAATTAGGTCATATGGTTCGTATACGGTAAAAAGTTAATTCAAAGTCTTTTTTTAAATTTATTTAAACGCGTTTTTATACAACTTCATTTGAACAAAATAAATTTATTTAATAAATCTATTTTGATCAATTTTTCATTTAATGAAGAATTTAAAAATGTTCTTTCTAGAAATTCGAATGAAATTGAAGCATCTTAATCTGACAATTTTTTTTTTGTATTTCTTGTCCTCTATTGCTTTTTTTTGTACAGACATAATTATTATTCTCCATGACAATTATTACAATACACTTTTTATTTCAAGCCACATTTATTAAGTTATTGAAGCTTGCAGAAAGGTACAGTTGGCATGAAATGGTTCGTATTTTATACACGTATAAATGTAGTTGTGTAGGTGAACTAGGACTCTGTCAGTTTTTGGCCACTTAACAATTTGGGCGGCTGTCGCGCACGTTTCCTGAGGGACTTGCCCGATTCGGTATTCCCTCATCTCTGTCATCTCTGGAGTAGGTCACAGCGAGCGAGCACGTACGTACCAGGTGACCCAATCCCTGATGACATTGGTGCTGTTTCGTATGAACGATGCTTCCCTGGAGCTGTGCTTACGTGATCGATTGAAAGCACCAACCTCGCTCAATTATATTTTGGTCTGACCTTTTCTATTGCACAGTAGTAAAAAAAAAAAATTGTAAATCCACTGCCACCGAGGTAGACTATAAAAATGAGGAAAACCGATAGAATCTTTTCGCTGCATTTCACCAGAAGGTGATCTAAAATTTAATTGAAAGAATGTACAAATTTTTATACATATGTGTGTCATTAATACACATTTGGATGAAACACATATCGATGTCCATATTTATTCCAAGCACAGTGAGATAATCTCTCAATATAAAAACTCATCAATTGCAAATTCCCGTTGATTCACGATGATCCTCTTGAAATGGAAATGTTTTCCGAATTGCTTTGCAAGCGTGAGTAAAGAAAAAATAAAATAAAGAATAATTCGAGTACGGAGAAAAAAATGAACGAATGAGATTTTGATTGAATTCAATCATGGCACACCCAGTGGACGTTTATATTGTCAATGGTTGGAAACGGAATGAAGATCGATCGTTCATTTTGGTGTATCACGTGTATTCTCTTCTGTGGCCGATGATGCTGTATTTCCCGATATGTGTTAACGTATATAGATATATATTGTGTATGGCATCACATGTGGAATGGATATAGTATATACATATACGTTCGAGCAAATGGGAACATCTGCACACATACATGAACTGGATGCTGTTAAAATGTGACGTGTATATAACTTCAAGTCCAAGACACCGTCATTTCTGGGTTGGCGATAGGATATCCACGACCTTCGGGGAAAGAGGAGATGGCTCCTGTCCAGCTTATTGTTTCTATCTACTTGTTTCGGGGGATGACAGTGCCAGGTGGTGCGATAATATCGGATTTTCTGTACTGGAAGATGATCGTTCGTTTTGTTCCCAGAAATATATGTGTGTGTGTATATATATATAAACAAATCAATGTTTCTATACCTGTATATAGATCGATATACGCTTATAGCATGCTACACGTCTGTAGGGTTGAAATGTCGGAACCGGAAGCCCCAAGGGTGACATATATTCGTCGAACTAAGTGAACCGTTTCAGAGTCTTTTTACTCACTCGTTCCATTTTACCGAACAAGATACCACGTATATACTCTTCGTCTCGAAAATTTCTAGCCATAGAGCAAGACAAAAAGCCTTATTGATCTCTTTGTGCCCGTCTCGTTGTCTCTGGTGAAGAAAGAATAGTTATTGAGCCACGTCGAAAGTCACATTCATGATTAAGTGTCATTAGATCACGTTATCTTTATTGATATATGAGAGTATTTGTTGTTATTTATTGTTATATGAGAGTAAACGGAATAATTATAAATATAAAGAATTGTGAAATAGAACTTTGCATTTTAATTTTTCATTCTATTTGCTTACAAATCTTTTTCTTCTAGAAAAATAATTTATAAATTTCAGTTTCGACTTTCAGGATGCTTTTTGGGGAAATTCAAATGATGAGAAGAAGGATCAAGCTGAAAGTTTACATTGTTTTGTTTCGATGGACCCATGGCTCTTTGAGGTTGCCACCATGAAAATCAAGTGGCAAAAAGCTTCATGGGCGTAAAGTATACCGGATGCACATGCGAAGATGTTTTCTTCTTCGTCCTTCAACGTTTTTCCTTCTTCTTTCGGTTTTTTTGTACAGCAAGTAGGAAACGACGTTAGAATTGGTATACTGCCAAAGTCGGTATAGGACTAGGGTAGTACCCATACAGAAAAGATCAGTGAAAGTACCACTCGGTGTTTCACTGGCTCGTCTCCAACCTCCTTAAACTTTTTTCTCTTGTCTTTCGTGTCGGTTCTCCCATCTTCATCGTGGTCTTCTTCATCTTCTTCTTCACTTTTTTCACTAAGAAGCTTTTCCGTTGAGACTCTTCTGTCGAATTAGCTAACAGAATAATGTTCTTTTGGAGAAAAACAAAATCTCGTTATTGAATTTTCGTGGCGACAAGGAAAGAACAAATGAGAAAGAGGAAGAGACTCACCCGTGGTAAGATATAATTCAATAGTGTCTAAAGCGTCGAAGAAGATTTAGAATGATAATATTAGCGTGCAATGTAAACGCGAGTTTACCTCTCGTTACGAATTCATTAAAAATTAAGGTCCCTCATCTTCCTGGACTCACACCACGTACCGAAGACTGTTGAACTTCTGTTCATGGTGAAAGGAAAATTACCAGGACTGCTAGAACCGTCCGGAACTGCATTAAAGTTGTTAGATCCAAGATTCGAGTTGATTCTGTGTTCTAGGTCAACTTTAAGTTTTCGATCAAATCCTAATTTAAATTCAACTCCGTGAGAAGCACGTTGGGAATACGCAAATTTTAATTTCCATGTGATATCGAAATTAAACTTGCCAATAATGACAGTCGAACATTCGATTTAATTACGATATGCTTTGATCCTTTATGTGATATATATCTATACACGTATCCTTATGTTATCCAGGACAGATCTTCAATCGTAAAGCGATCTGATTCAAGCGGGACCAGACAGAGAAAGCTGTTGGTTCGGCACGCGTGAAGGATAATCGATGGACCGTTGATTAATGGGGAAGGGAACTAGCAATTCCAGTGTGTCGAGTCCGTCTCTTCCTCTCTCTGTCCATCTCTGAGAAACCCGCATTCAGTGCATCCTCATACTCGACCTGTTTCCTCGACGATGAGCTCGTTTAAGGGTGGTAGACTCGACGGCTAACCCGGATACGGGATGGATCCCGTATGGTCGGTGCCATACGCAGAACCGAGCTCGTACTACTGGTTGATCGCTCGTGCACGTCGACTTCCGTTGAAGAACACAGCGACAAAGGGACACTGCGAGATCAAGGGCAAGGGTTGAACCTGAAGAGAGAAGGTGAGAGAGAGATGGAGGAATGGAGAGATAGAGCTTTGCCGTAATTTACACGGAACGGAATTTCCACACAAAGCTACCCCTTCTAAACCTCTACACACTCAACCCTTGTACTCGCGTGGCCACGATAACCTTGTGGATGGCGATAAAGAGACACACATACAGAGGGAGGTTGGAGAGAAAGAGAGAGAGAGAGAGAGAGAGAGAGAGAGAGGGGGAGCAGGCTTTGCAGCCAGGGTTGTTCTCCATATTGAGCTCTCTTGGTTCTCGCTCGGCAACGAGCTTGTAACAGAATTACTGGTATTAGCGTGCGGAGCCGAGCGTTTACAGGCGTATGCTAGCTTAGCGGAGGATGTTATGGTTACCCAGAATTACTCGTTTGATCACCGCACAAACTCTAAACTGCAACATTCTGTAAGCGCATCACCGTATATCTATAATACATATAGAGATGATACAACATTTATATACGCATACATATCTGTATTGTACACATTCTGATAGCCTTAAGAGGACCAGGGCAATGTAGATCAGCTGGTTACGAGAGTTAGCCTATTTACGAAAAATTCTAATCAGTATAGCGATAAGGCGATCATTGGCTCAATAATGTTAGTGTTGAAACAAACTTGCTAAGATTTCATCAATTTTATTATGATTGACTTAGGGAAGATATGATATGGAAAAAGAAGATGTAATGTTTTTATACTTTTGGTTTCATTAAAATATTTCTTCGATACTAATTTGCAAAAGGATGCTGGATATTTATTATTTTATAATTATATTGATAAATGAAGACGTTTCAAAAATGTTTTTTTTTTTTTATATTCCGTTGAAATTAATTTACATTCTGCTCATTTCCTTCATGTTCCTCTGATTATCAAAAAATGATGGGTTTTAATTAATCTCTTGCCCATCAATATTCCTCAGAACATAATTGACAGCATCAAAAATAATGATATCGCGCATTCGTGAGTCGTTTTTCTTTCCAAGGAAAATATAAGAAAACGACGATATTTACGAGTATAGAAGAGTCGGTTCAAACAATAGTCGGGAAAGATGTTTCAATGGCCAACAAAGCCAGTTGTCGAATATAATAGAGAAGAGTTTTATTCTGCACGACCGGTTGAGAGGAAACGACAGTGAATTTGACGTCAATGTTTAGAGTCAGATGGATGTATACATTTGACGAGAAATGAAAAGCTTTTCGGAAACAAGGTCTATACCCTTTTCTCATACAATTCATCCTACCACCTAACCCCGTGGACGTTAGGCAGCGACAACGACCATAAGAGAAGAACCGCGGGCCATTATTAACTCGAGTTTCAAGCAGGAACAACCCCCTAAAGCAGGGCGAGACCGACTCGGAAATTCAATAACGTCCAATATCCCTTATTCCAAGCTTCGAACAGAGGCTGCACACTCTTTCGTATATAAAAAGTATATTTCTGCATATATATAATATACATATATATTGGTTAACGTATGAATGTGTGTAGAACGAAACATAAATGAGATTGATATATTATCAAGGATCGTGAGGGTGGTGTACCTTGAAGAAAGCAGTTTGTTGGTGTACAAAATTCGGGAAGTTGGAATATTGCGGTTTGGGAGAATGAGATTCGAAGGAACGAAGAGAAAACCTAAAAAAAAGCCTCTCCCTTTTTCCGGTTTTCTTTGTAGCCAAGGCACAAACTTTAAAGAGGAAATGATGTTAATCAGGATCACCTGGGGGAAAATAAAATATATTTCGCGCATTTTCTCATTCAAATCAAAATTGACTTTTGTATTATTGTAATATCCAACTTTTGAACTTTATTCATCGATGTTTAGTTTATTCTATCTGTTTTTTATTAAATGTTAGATAAACCATAAATCTTCTTCCAGTATTTATTATTGACGTTCCATTGCCAGAATGAACCTCACTACCGAAAGATTGTGATACTTCGATTCTTTCTATGAAAGACCAATGACTTTGTAAAACTCGATAAGGCGAAGGAAAGCGTCCATATGGACTGAAAAAAGGCGCAAAGAAAAATGACGGTGTAGGGAGGAAAGAGCACCGCGTGAATCTCCAATAGTAGAGGGTGCCTAGGTCCGTGGCACGTGTCTTGACTCTCACGGTTCGTAGATGCAACACAAGTGCACAGCAACAAGGTCAGAGACCAGGGCGGGCAAAAAACTCCCAGGAAAAGTTACAGCTATACAGCTAGAAGAATGAAGTATTCCCGTCAATGTTCTTGTCCAAGAAGATTGTAATGTGCCAGTGAAAGAACAGAACAAGAAAAAAAAACTAAGCAAAAACCGGGTAAGTCATTGAGCACTTAGAAATGTTTTTATGACGAGAAAAAATAGAGGCGTGGAAAGGAAATAGTTACCATTTGCTCGTCATCCACATAATCTCGGTGTGAGCATGTTGACAGAACGATTAGCGATTTGGTGAAAGATTTAGGGACTTGTCAAATCAGAAAAAAAGAATTTAGGGGATTGGGAAAAAATCTTCAACATGAAAATAATTTATAAAACGTTCTGAATAACTTGTACCATTCATTCCAAATTGTTGTTCGCAACTAATTATTCAAAAAAAACAGGCTCTAATCTTTAACGTCTAAAAATTATGGCCTCTGAAATTATAACAACTTACCAGTGGGTGGTTAAATTCAATACTTATCGTTGGAAATATTTACTGAGACTGAATATTGAAAATTATTGCCAAGCAATAAATTTCCTTTTATAAAACGTGTCTAATTATTCTATTTAGAAGATTATTTTCTTCTTGATGGTTTTATCCTATCTGGTGGTAATTTTCGAGGCACATTATGAAGAGTGCAACCGCAATGAGCTAGTTTACTTAAAAACCCTTCGTTAAATCTGTGATACGTAATAGTTTAGGGATTTGGGTGTGGTCGAGTGTTTCAAAATGACATGAATTTGCTGATGGTTTGTGCACGCTCGAATGAAGCTACAACTTTCATTACATTTATCTGTTAGCCCAGGGTTTCCTGCTGTATCTTTCTCTCTGTGTAGATCCGGATGGTGGGTTAACACACCCCAATGATATGGGCTATGGTGTTGACTACGGAAGGGGACTTCTCTGCTGCTACTACACCCCTCTAAACATAAGGCCGTTAAACGATTTAATTCAATTTGGGGCGGGCGGACACACCGCTGGGACAAATTTAACGCCTTTCTCGTAGCCGAGAATTTGCGTCCCTTCAAAACCCTACCGGAGGAACAACCAAACTGTCGACCATTCACGATGAAGGGTATTCTACAAAACAACGCGATGCTCAGCATTTTCGATGGATCCACCAACACTGTCAACTCCTTTCACTCGTTCATTACGTTACGTTACTTTTTTCTCTTATAGCCGAAGCATTTTTTATCATCATTTGTTATAGTCAATCGAATTCAAGAAAAATTCCCCTCAAAGGGTGGAAATACGTGTTTGATGTGCTCTGTAAAATTAATGGTAGTGTGATTGACGTAAGAATAGCTTCCAAAACAACCCTTAATGAAATTCCTATGTTCCTAAACATAAATACAAAAGGATGAAAAATAAAAACGTTTCTTTTTCATATAAAAAAGTGTGTTTGGCACAAAATTTTTCTGTCCTTGGGGATATTTTATGTATGCTATTTGCATTGCGAACTCAAATTTTGCATAGTAATATGTAAAAACTTTCGTAACGTAAAAATGGTAACACGAATATCCAAAGTAGAAAGGATAAAAATTTGCACTCCCAATATGTTCGTACATGGTCGTTTAAAGATTCCTTCCACGCACATTTCGCAAGAGTCCCTCGTTTCTCATCTCCCCTCAGCATCATCTTTCGTTCGCTGAATCTGCTCTCTCGCAGAGCGCGAATTGCAGAACAATGCGAGAAACTTCGAGATAACTTCAGGGCCATAGCAGTAGCAAGTAGTAGCAGAGGAATCAACATGAAAGGCGAAGTTTCCATCTCTAATTGGTATTTAGAAGATCCAAAACAGAACCAACGTTCTCTTTCCCTCTGAAACTCTCTTCCTCTTATTCTACTTTTCTCTCTCCTCTTCGAACTTATACCGAGCCCATAACCATCCTCTTGTTCGCCCTTTGCCCAACTAACCCTTCATCTAGCTATCCCTTGATATTCCTACCCTTCTATCCTTGACAACATTAGTATAGTATGTAATATAGTCAAATCTTCCGAAAACGAAACACCGCGAAGTATCAGAACTTGAATTTTTGAGCTTCCATAAAAGTGTTCTTCAATTGAATATTTTAATAATGAACGCCTGAATAAATTCTGATGTTGGAGAGGTTTGTGCATAGACAATTGATTAATAGTATCCCCTACGTCAATTGGTAAATCATTGTTAGGATTTGACACAAATCATAAAAATAAAATATTCTTTATGGAGATGCAAGATGACAAGAGAGATTAAAATTGTGTGTTAGAAATTTCTGTAGAAATTAAAAGTTCATACAAAAATATTTATGAGGATCTCCACTGTAAATATATGCGGAAAATCTTTGCCATGAAATGATAAGACCGTTCTTTTGACTTCGACAAGAACCCAGAGGAGAGATCAGTCTACTTGCCACTTGATGTTTATCATCCAGTTCACGGGTTGGCGTGGAATTAAATTATGCACGGTTCGTCGTTCCGAAAGAGTATCCCCTTCCATATTCCTCGTAGTGATCCTCTATTTCGCTTTCTCATGTGGTACTTTCAATCGCCCTTTTATCAAGTCATCTATACATATATATATGGATGTTCCAGAAAGAGGGAGATAACATTATATCTCGACATTCACGAGTTGCCTGACTGCTTCTCGCGAGAGTCTTGGATGGAAGTGACACAAGTACGTTCACCAAATGGGGTAGTTCATAAGGATATGGGAATCTCTATATGGGGTGACTAAAACTCCCTTCGAAGCTCTCGAGTTCTTCCACTAACCATGAAAGTATTATCCTGGCAGGAGATCTTTTTATCTTCAGTTATACACCCGTTAAAAGAAGGGTGGATTTTTTTCCCTTGTCATTTATGTTACTACAGTGATATTCGAAATACGTTTATGCTCGTGAATATTGATTTACAAGAAAAATAAATCAAATATTAAAAAAAACTATTTCACAAGAATTCCAAATTAAATGACATTGGAATTTGAGTGGATAATTATGGAGTGTTCTCTAGATTGAAGAGTTGCCCACCGTTGTTCAATAGTCTGCAGATCAAATTGCAGGCCTCTGCAGCATCATGGCACACTTAATGTTCAATGCTCCTAAGACTGTTACTGAGGGGGTAGTTTCAGGTGCGAGGGTTCGAAACTCTTCCGAGGGATGGCGCCACCACCAACAACCTACAAGGAGAATATCCTTGTAGTCTAGAGCAGCATACACATTTAACCACCCCAACTCTTAGTGGAACATTTCCACGAGAGTGTCTTTCAAACTCCGGGTCTCTTTCACCTTTCAGCCATCAGCCTCGTCATCCCTTTCTTTTTTCCCATGCATATTTCATGGCTTCTTTATGTACATTTTTTTGTCTTTCTCACCAACTCTGACGAGAGTGTCTTTCCATCGGACAGCAGTGAAACGTAGGGATGAAAAAAAATCGAGTTCAAGTTACTTCCGGAAAGAAGCGTCTCGAGGGAGATTCTTGACTCGAAGAGTATGCAACTTCTGAATTCTCATTTCGTTTTATCTTCCTTTAGCAAAATCTAACGTTATTTTGTGCTATTAAACATGAGATATCTAATCATTTTCAAGGATTGATGAAAACTCTCCGACTCTTGTCCTTCGCCAAGACTTCTGAGAGACTATTAAGAAGAATCATTGCAGAAGTACTCTCGAGATTTCGCGGATATCATAAATTTTTATGATGTGAGAATCAAAGAGCAAAGAAAAAATAGGCTCCATCAAGAAGTACAAAATTTCGTATGATCGTCGAATTATTTTCAGCAACACGATAGAATCGAATGGTGTTTTATTTACTGCTTTTTCTCAAATTTGTAGCATACAATTTTGTTTCTGAACTTATATGCATAAAAAGAACATCGAAATATTTATAAAGTGTTAATTTTGAAATGAATTTTATCAATGGACTGTAACTACTACATTGGTAGTTATGCATCTAGTGTTACTTTTATCACCCCTCCAGGACAGGAAACCAAAGTGCGTGGGTAGATCTTAAAGGTTCGAGTGGCGTAACGGTGTAGCGGGTTCTTTGTATACCAAGATAGGTCCCTGCACAGTGAGTCTCGAGAAGAAAAACCTCATGAAAGAGTTCTATACTCTCTTGAGGGATAACGGGGTCCCGTTTCTGCAATGGCTCTCCAATCGGCAACACATCGAGAAAAAGGAAGTAGGTTCTAATGGCAATATAGAGAAGGAAAAGAAGAGAAAGAGAGATTGAGATGGTATTAACGTAGAAAGCTAGTATAACCTCCAAATAAGAAAGAGCAGAAAGGAGTGAAGGGGGTAAGGGTAGTTGGGTGATGGTACTCGACTTGGGATTCTCGGGGTCGTCGCGAAACTACTCGATCACCTCTTTCTCCGACTCTTTCCTTCCGGCTATTCCTTCGAGCAGTGACAACCCGTTTTTTTCCATCTTCCTCTTTTGCCCAACTTTAACCTTCTTCGATCTCTTATTCCATTCTTTCGTTTCACCCCGAATTCGTGGCCAAGACGAACAAAGGCCGAGAGAGAAAGGGAGAGAGAGAGAGAAGACCCAAGCCTGTTTCTTCCTCCGTACATTTTGAGCCGGATCTATTTTTCCTTGTTCTTTGCCCTGTGGATCCCGCCCTTTCTTCCTTTTATTTTTCCTCGCATTTTTTTCTGGATACTCGTGGAGCCCCCTTTCTTCATTGCCACTCCGCACTACGTATACTTCTTCAGCTCGGAGCTCTATTAGCAGTTTCTCAGACCGTCTTCCCTACTGGCATTCCTATTGATGCTTACACTGGTCAAGCACACAGTTGCTATACCTTAACGCCCAAGGGGAAAAGTCCTTGCCCTCTCGATCCTCCCTGGTACTATACGATTCAGAAGTGAACTTTATGGGCTGCGCAAGGGCTACTGGATCTTCTAAATTCCCTATCTTTTCTTGTGTATGTGTGTCAAAGGAGAAACCACACTCCCGAACTTGCTCTCATTTTCCTTAGTACAGTTTTCTCCCTCCCGTGTCTCTCTCTTTTATTTCTATCTCTTTCACTCATCTCATACTGTTGTCATCTTGTCCAGCGAAAATGCTCCTTCACCAATCGTTTCATATACCACCCTCGACCGGCGGTAATCTTATATTGACTTCCTTGCCAATTCTCGCCGATTCCTTTTTCCCTTCCCTCCTCTCCAGCATTTCTGCTCATCCTCCGTCTGTATATAGTGTCCTACGTCTTCGTGTCTTACAGCGATTACACGCAGGGCCAAGAGCACGGACAACTTCCTCGGACCTCAATTTTATCGTGAGAGGATCTTGTCTGGGGTTCGTTTCGATGCTCAACCATGGAATACAAATTTATATGTATAAAGGGTCCATATGATCGGGGAAACACGATCGTTTCGCTAATTAATAGTCATTCGATTCCCTTAGGATCGCAAAAGTATTTCGATACTACTCTATCCCAGCACATTTTTTATGAGGATATTTTTTATGTCAGCAAGAATCATGGTCAGGAAACGTAAATCACAGAGGAAATATTGGAACCAGCAAATAGAAACTGGTTGCTTTAGTTATTCAGGTCAACTCATATATGTTTTGAGGAGAAAAAGATCCAACAAAAGTTAAATGAAAATGTATTTTAGATTGAAATCGATATTATTAAAAACTTGTAACATATCATGGCCCTTCTCTGACTTTCCACTAATCACACAACCATAAGTTCTAGATTTTAATCGCCATTGGTAAAGAGTTCTAATGTATTTTTTTCCTCAAGACCGTTTTACTACTAATTACAGAACAATTTTGTTGGGAAAAAACATAGCTGAAAACTCATTGGTATCCGTGTCATTCGGAATGTTAAATGACTCCAGATTATTTAAATTGAAGTTTGGTGGCTATGGCTTGCATAGCTTACGGCGTGTTTTATGTTGCTTCTGTGGATCTTTCGGCTTTTATAGGCTGAGTCTACCGATCCCCAAGATCCTTGAGCCTAGATAGAAAAACAATATTGTTATTTCATCGGGCAGTCGACTCACGTCCTCCAAAGTGACGCGTGCGTCTTGGCCATCCAGCATCGGTATCGTCGGTAGCTCACCACCACCAGGGGAGCACAAATTGGATTATGCTTGGGGAAAGAAGATAGAGATGTATACATATATACAAAAAGAGGGAAGAGCTATAACACAGTTTCGCTGTGGCTCTATTCCAAAGCCTCACTTGGCTTCTTTTTTCATTCTTAACTTCCACATCGAAGTAACATAGCTCATAGCCTTATGACATGTATCGTGCGTTCTAAGATGAATCTTGTTTTGTCACGTGTATACTTTGGTCTTGATGGATCGACTTTTTAATGCAACGGACAAGTCGATCAAGGGCAAAACCGGACTGTAACGTGCAGTATCCTTCTGCCAGTCAATGAGATAATATCTCAAGTCATTCCGTCCAGAAAAAAGAGAGCCAGACGAGTGACAAGGTATGAAGGTGCCTTGTTACATTTGAGGATCAACGAAAAAATAACAAAGCTAATGTAAACACCAGAGGAAGTCTCAAGATCGAGTTCATTGTTCATCTTATATTTATTTTCAGATATTTCCACCGAACGTGCAATATTTTTGACCACCTCGATAGATCCTAGACACGTAGTCAGTTTTGTGTTCATTTTTTAACTCAACAACTTTTACATGTATCTTGTTATTGTCTTTAACGTTTATTACTGCAAAACATCCGAAACAATTGAAGTTAGTTCAGGCGCTAAATAAATACTTTACTATCGTGCCTCCTTTAATCAATTGAACATTAAGATTCATTAAGCCACCAAATACTAAATGTAATATTGTTCATTCGATGGGTTTATTCATTTGCAGAGTATACGGAATAAAATAGTGCAAGAATTACAAATATCGTGTCACGAGAAAGCTCGATAGTTTCGACCCCGGAAATCTAGGAATAGGAGAAATTCTATACGACAATGGTACAAGTACGAAAACGACAATGCTACAAGCTTACACTGGCTGGAATAGTTAGTAGGTATAAGGGATAATGGGTTATTCGCTTACATACGTATGTATACGTCAGAGACCTGGGTATACGAGAAAGGTGGGCTGCTCAAGAGAATTGAGGGAATCCTGCCTAGTAATATTAAAGCTGGAACGCTGCCAAGACGCGCCTTGAAATCGTGGATAGAGGGGATTCAATACATACCTAGTTCGTTTCCATAGGCAGCTCTAAGAGAATGAGAGAAGAACCAAGGGTTCCACATCGAGGAGGCTATTTATTTGCATTGTTTTGGACTTAAATATACGTTCACGCTCTCGAGAGCCCACTCAATTCTTGCTGTAACGACTGTGGGTCGATGTTCATACCCGAAGGAAGCTGCGGAGCTTTCTTCCCGTTGATGATGTTGGTCTTTGTACATGTATATGCATGGAGGCCTTCCAACAGTAGGATTGTGTGCCTCTTCAGACCATACAAACATGCTTGCGGTGGACGATGATAATTTAGGAGCTTTCGAAGGAATTTCGATGCCAGTGGGTCGGGGTTTAGTCGTCGTTATAGCTTTTCGTGGTTAAGCACCAGAGCCAACGTATACACGTCCACATAACGAAGGAAACACCAGAAAAAGGGAGACCAATGTTACATTGCAGAAAGCTGGGTATATCGTTCGCGATGAGAGTATGGAAACTCGCACACCCTGCACGATATGGCTCCTCTCAAATCGTCGAACACATTCTGCAGCAGTAGTCCAGGGTCTATGGTACTAAGGACCTTCCAGCTACAATTACTTAAGTTGAGCAAACGTGCTCGTTGTTGAATTCCCTTTTCGACGCGTGTAGGTATCGACTTTACTCAATAGCGCTTGGTTCATATACATTTTATGTATAGCCATTCACATAAATTCATGTTTGTGCAAATTCTCCATCAATTACTTATTCCTAATTGTTCCTTTGCAGTTGATAGTTTACCGATCGTCGCGATTTGATTTACCGTCTACGATGACGTTGAACTTTGACTTTCTACATATCCTAGCAATTCGATCGTTGTCTCGAATCGTTTGGATGAATGTCTGCCAAGACAGTTATACCTTCCTCTCCATACACTCTCCTTGAATTGCCCGGTCCATGGTGAGTGCATTATTCTCCTTTCGACAATGCGAAATTTCTCGACTATACAGACTAACTCGATGTTATGCGGGAGTACTGTGTGTATATTTGCTTCGAGGAAATAGTGGTGTATTCACTGAGAAATTCGATCGAATAACTAATGACTGAGGTTCACCGTGTCTCACTGTCCCTACACGACCATTGTATCTCGAGAGACTGTCTCGGTATTATAGAGGAGATTAGAGAAATTTTGAATTATGTGGGTTCGATAACATCGAATGTAACAGTATGGAGGGATGATATAAAGTTTGGAAATTTTCGTCACGGATAATACATATGAATTCAATTCGATGGAAAATTACAGTTTAGCTGACATGAAATAATATTTGGAAATAATTGTGATAATTTATTCATACGGATTCAATCTCATCGAAAATCTGAGTTCAGCTGCGGGATAAAATAATAATTTGAGATTTTCGTGACTAATTATACGAAGCGAGTGAACAACCCCTCGGGAGGGTACAAAACTCCTCGTAAATATAATCCTCAATGATACGGGACGGGAAAATAAAATTTGTACAATTATCGTTTTGTTCGTTATCCGCTTTTTCAACATTTTCCAACTATATATATATATTTCGTAAGTACGTATATTATATTTGACTATATAATATGAGAAAATAATCTATGTACTGAGAAAAAAAATTTGTTCATCGAACTAATTCTAATAATAATAATAATAATAATAATAATAATAATAATAATAATAATCTGGTCTGGGCTAATTACGTCTGGGCTAGAGTCGGCGCTGTCACTTATGTCAGCGTCTACTTGACACCCAACTGCACCGCGGCGGAGTTCGAGAGGAAGGTGGCACTCCTGGAAGACGGTATCAGGGACCTGCCCGGGGATGTCGTCGTTGCGGGGGACTTCAACGCGAGGGCGATCGAGTGGGGAATGACGGAAACGAACCGACGCGGACGACTACTGCTGGAGATAGCCGCAAGGCTGGACCTAGCAGTGGTAAATACGGGACATACGCCGACGTACAGACGACCAGGGTTTGGAGACTCCATCCCTGACGTGACGCTGACGTCGGACAGAATTCTGCCACGGCTGAGGGGGTGGCGGGTGATCGAGGACTACACAGCCAGCGACCACCAGTACATCACCTTCGAAGTGGCAGGACAGACAGAAACGCGACGAACGAGAACCCACCAGCCCCCGCGGTGGAACCTTGACAAACTCGACGTACGAAAATTTTCTGAGGAACTGATGGCAGCACCAGCTCCTGTGACGAAAATTCCCCCTGAGCTGACTGGCCGGCGAAGGGCGGAAAGACTGACAGACGAGACGGCCAAACTAATAGACGGTTTGTGCAACAGCACAATGCTGAAACGACGACAAATACAAAAAAGACGACCACAATACTGGTGGACGGACGAGATAGCCGAATTGCGCAGGATATGCCTGGCAAATCGGCGACGAGTCACGAGGGCTGGGGGCGGACCCGAAAGGGAAAACCTCCAGGCCATTTACAAAACGGCACGGAAGACGCTGACCAAAGCAATAAGGGACAGCAAGACGAGATGCTGGAGGAAGCTCTGCGAGGAGGTGAACGAGGACCCCTGGGGAACCGGTTACAAGATGGTGACCGGTAAACTAGGGGCCCGAGTTCCACCGGAACTCAAGGACGCCGAAACAGCAGGACGGATTGTCGACGGATTGTTTCCGACGCACCCGATTCGAACGAACGTGACGGACGATGCTGACGCGCCGGAGCCCCCGGTCTTTACCGCAGAGGAGCTCACTAGAGCAACGAACGCGATGAAGACTGGCAAGGCACCGGGACCAGACGGAGTACCGGCCGAGATCCTCCGGCTCGTGGCTCGCCTACGGCCGAGGATACTTCTCGGCCTGTACAACACGTGCTTGACGACAGGAACGTTCAGCGATCGGTGGAAAGAGGCGAGGCTCGTCCTTATCCCAAAAGGTAAGGGCGACCCTAACATGCCGTCGGCCTACCGACCGTTGAGTTTACTTGACACGACAGGTAAACTCTTTGAACAATTACTGAGACCGAGACTGACGGACGCGATGCAGGCTGGAGGGGGCCTCTCAGACCTGCAGTTCGGTTTCAGGAGGGGTCGATCGACGATTGGAGCGATCCAAAAGGTGGTCGACTCGTTCCTGGAACTGGACAGACACTGCCACGCAGCACGACCTATCGTACTGCTGGCGACGCTCGACATCAGGAATGCTTTCAACTCGGCCAGGTGGGTGGATATCCTGGAGGCGCTTAACAGCAACTTCCGGATCCCATCGTACCTGGTCCGGGTCGTGGAGGATTACCTGAGAAACAGACGGATAACGTACGAGACGATCGAAGGACAGGTAACAAGACAGGTCACCGCTGGGGTTGCTCAGGGGTCGATACTGGGACCTGACTTCTGGAATGGTTTATACGACAGCCTGCTTCGGTTGGAGATGCCGCTCGGAGTGCTCCTCGTCGCCTACGCTGATGACGTGGCGGCGGTGATCACAGAGCGGTCTCCTGAGCTGGCGCAGCTGACGTTGAACCAGACCATGAGACGAGTAGGACGCTGGATGACAGACCACGGACTACAACTCGCAACAGAAAAGACGGAACTGACGTTTCTTACGAGAAGACGTATACAGACAATACTGCCCATGAGAGTGGGGACACACGAAACGGAGACCAAGGGGGAAGTCAAGTATCTGGGGGTGACCCTCGACACGAAGATGACCTTCTGGCCTCACATACAGAAGACAGCCCGGAGGGCGGCCGAGAGGATAGCATCCTTGAGCCGCCTGATGGCAAACACGACGGGACCGAGGCCGGGGAAACGACGACTGTTGATGGCGACCGCCCACTCGATCCTCCTATACGGCGCGGAAATATGGGCAGACTCCCTGAAGACAAAGAAGTACTGTAAGACGATGACGATGGTACAGAGACAAGGCGCGCTGCGAATCGCTTGCTCCTACCGAACAGTCTCTGCACAAGCTGTTCTGGTGGTGGCGGGCGTAATACCCGTGGATCTCCTTGCCTTCGAGCGCAAGAGGATCTACGGGAGCAGCGCGGACATAGGACGAAAGAACGCGGCAATCGCCGAGCGCGAAAGGACGATGGAAGTATGGCAAAGACGGTGGACAGAAGAACAAGGTGGAAACTGGACGAGACGACTCATACGGGACCTGAGGCCGTGGCTCGAAAGGAAGTTTGGCGACGTGAATTTTTACGTCACCCAGCTCTTGACGGGGCACGGTTACTTCCGACGGTACCTATGTAACATGAACCGAGTACGGACATCGGACTGTAAATACTGTGGACACGAACGAGACGACGCGGAACACACGTTATTCGTATGTGACCGCTGGACAGGACTCAGACGAGAACTGGAGACAACGGTCGGCAGCATCACTCCTGATAACATCGTGGAGGTGATGCTGCACGAACCGGAATGGTGGCGCTTAGTCGCCGCCTACACGGAAAACATACTGAGACGTAAGAACGCGGACGGCTGCTTAACAGACGACTAAGCAGACGGAGCGACGTGACGTAACGAAATACGGAGGAACGGCACGAACGGACGTACACGGACAGAACCCCCAGTCAGAAGTAATATCAACATAGTCCCTGGCTGGGGGAGGACATCAAGGAGGTGGCGGTTTAGTGGGTAGGCCTGTTTTTTTGGGAGTCCCACATACCCCCTTAGACTAAGGGGAATCCGTAAAAAGGATTCCGCAACTCCTTGTAAAAAAAAAAAAAAAAAAAAAAAAAAAAAAAATAATAATAATAATAATAATAATAATAATAGTGATAATGGTGATAATAGTGATAATAGTGATAATAGTGATAATAGTGATAATAGTGATAATAGTAATAATAGTGATAATAGTAATAATAGTGATAATAGTAATAATAGTAATAATAGTAATAATAATAGTAGTAGTAGTAGTAGTAGTAGTAGTAGTAGTAGTAGTAGTAGTAGTAGTAGTAGTAGTAGTAGTAGTAGTAGTAGTAGTAGTAGTAGTAGTAGTAGTAGTAGTAGTAGTAGTAGTAGTAGTAGTAGTAGTAGTAATAATAATAATAATAATAATAATAATAATAATAATAATAATAATAATAATAATAATAATAATACACGGAAAACATACTGAGACGTAAGAACGCGGACGGCTGCTTAACAGACGACTAAGCAGACGGAGCGACGTGACGTAACGAAATACGGAGGAACGGCACGAACGGACGTACACGGACAGAACCCCCAGTCAGAAGTAATATCAACATAGTCCCTGGCTGGGGGAGGACATCAAGGAGGTGGCGGTTTAGTGGGTAGGCCTGTTTTTTTGGGAGTCCCACATACCCCCTTAGACTAAGGGGAGTCCGTAAAAAGGATTCCGCAACTCCTTGTAAATAATAATAATAATAATAATAATAATAATAATAATAATAATAATAATAATAATAATAACTAATAATAATATTAAGACGAAAAATTGATGGATCCAACAATTTTTTTATTGAATGGCAAATGATTTTGTTCGAACAACTTGTACCATTTATTTGTTTACGCATACTTTTTAGTTACTTTAATAAAATATTTGTTTCAATCTCAATTACCAAATTGATTAAAGGGTAACCGTTAGGACGAATAAATGAATTAGTTTATTTGGATAATATTTTGTTGCATTAACATTAATTCATTTAGCTGCACCAAAGTTTTGTTGGTTCGGCCAATAACTTGTTTCAGCATTCGCAAATTATTTTGTCTTAGCTCAAAAATATTTTGTTGCCCGTATCAAACTAAATATTTTGGTTGAGAGAAACGAAGTTTGTTTCGGTCAACAACATTTTTTTTTCAGTGTGGGATCCCGTGGCAAGCCTTGATCATCAATGGCTCTCGGTAAATATATATTTGAATATACATGTTGACAATCATTAGCAGGTCTCGTTAATGGCCTAGGATTTAATGAGATTGAGCGGGAGCTTTCATATTTTCGTTGAATTCGACAATGCACCATCGCGCGACCATGGCATTTGTCGAACGCGAATATTCCATTAGTGATTCGTCCAAACTTCGTCATATATAACAGAACGTATCGCGTAATTAAATACCTGAACGATATCCGTTTGGACGAGCTTTCTGTAGACTGTATGAGTGCATTAAAATATTACTGGAACTGAAACATGTTTAATCACATTAGTGATATACGAATTATTGAGCAAAGCCCAATGTTCCTTTGTACAAAAAAAAACTTTTACATTCTGAAAATATAATTCATTATGCCGCTCGTGCAACATTTATTCATAATCCTCCCACTCATTTTCAATGCATAATATAGTCTTTTTGGAAGTCATTATAATGCCGCGGTCGATGTTAATAAACCATTCGTGACTAATGGCCGAAGATAAGCAAGAAGAAATTAACAACTTTTTATTTCTACTGGACAATTATTCATATCTATATATATTCCAGGAATGAATGTTTGTGCACTTAAAGCGAATACTTTTCTCTGCCTCTTATCGGCTGGTTGGTCTGCACCGGGTAATTCTATTGCACTCTTTCTGCGAGAGCTCAACGGGGCGTGGACTCCAATTAACGACGGTTCGAGCTAGAAAAAAAAAGGGATTGCGATCACTGATGGTCTCGTGTCGTCGCGAGATTCCAGCTCGACACGCAAGCTTCTCGAGAAGCTTGGTAATATAAAAATTGGTCAGGTTCATACATACATATGCATATACATGTATGATAATCAGAAGGGCTGAAGCTTAGTGTATAAGGGTTGATTTGTTGCCCTTCTGACATCAGAGCATCGATATATTACAATAGACTGTATCTTCGTGCAGCCGGGAAACATTGCTGTGACCATGTATAGCGCTAAAACGCATTGGGGAATCATACAGGAAAGCACCAATGACCACAGAAAAGCGTCCGGTTGTTCGCAGACTCGCCGCGAAGCAAAAATATACAGTGTTTCATATACGCGGTAACATATAAACGGCAAAAGCCAGCAAACTTTGCCGTAATAGCATTCCCATTTGCCTAATGATTGCGGTTGGCTTGTTGTACGACTCTAATACTATCACCAACCACATTGACTATATATTGGCTTTCGCGACCTTATACCCTTACCTACACACAATATCGTATACCACACGGCCAGTAGAGACTTTACGCGCCAGTCTTATCGCATTTCCTCTCCGCTACACACGGAGCCTTTGCTTTCGCACATACCGTATCACAAATGCCTTTTGTCTCTCTTTGTCTTCATGTTTGCGTCTCTTTCCTTATGTCTCCTGTCTCTTTCCGGAGGAAGCTTTCTCTACGAATTTCCACAACTCTCGTTGTGCGATCCTCGACAACAACGAAGATGAAAAGGAAATAAAGGTAATTAGCAGAGAGAACTGTTTTAAACGGTTATTGAATAAAATAATCAGACGCATTATCGACGGAATTATAAAACAATAGTTTCAAACGTATATTCAAATACTGTAATCTATTTTTTTTAAATAACTTCATGATTTTTTTTAGAATTTATTTGATTTTGATTTTTTCTCAAAGGAAAGCCTTGAATTTCAGGATTTACTTCTTAGTACAACTAAATATGAGGCATTCCACGCCAAATCGGCCACTTTTGAAATTCACATTTTTTATTGTTTTGATTTTTTTCCTCTAATAGAGCTCATTGAAAGGAATTCGTCTGATATTTTTTACATTTTTATGTCAACACGTTGATTGGAAACGAATTTTAGAAAAATTTTCCGATTTTTTTCTTCAGATATCAATAACTCGCTCAAAAATGCAGTAAACCTAATGGATGAGGGGTCAAAATTTTAGTTTTAAAACGTCCTTTCGATTGAGAACATGCAGTAAACTATCAAAACTATCATGAATCAATTTTTTCAATTCTAAACATGAAATGTTTTTTTCCACACAGTTAGCCCCCTTCGATTTTGCTGTTAATTTTTTGTAAAAAAAATATTATTTTTTTGAGAAATTTTAAGTTTAGTATGATCGTGGGAAAATCGTCCGTTCTATATTTTTATAATTAAAATATAGATTTTTTTTACAACCAATTATATATAACTCCCTGAAAAATCGAACAAAGCGAATCGTCTAGGGGGTCAAAATTTTTGTTCTGAAATGTACTTTTGTTTAAAAATATGTGAAAAATTATTCCAAGTTTACATCACCTAGTTTTTCCAATTTTAAGATAAAATAATCTTTTTTCATAGCGATTGTACTAATTAATTTGTTTCTTTAATGCTTGTACGGAAGCATGATTCATTTAATGAATTTTAAGCTAAGTGGGAACGTGAGAAAATAGATAGTACTATTTTTCAAATTGTTCATGTTATTAAAGATTTTTGTTGTTGATTAAACTAATATTTCCCCACATTTATACTAGTCTTAAAATGCATTAAATGAATAGTAGTTTCCTATAAAAATTTAACAGCACAATCAAAAGGGACTAACACTGCGAGAAAAAACATTTCTTGCTTGTAATTAAAAAAATTGATTTATGTAATCTTTAAATAATTGTTGATATATTTTCAAATGAAAGCACCTGTTAAAACCAAAAATTTGACTTCCTTATCCATTTGGTTTGTATGATTTTTCAGGGATTTGTGCATGATTAATAGTAAAAAAAATTCACAATTTAATTATAAAAAATACAACGAACGATTTTCCCGTCATCAAACTATGCTTAAAAGTCATTAAAAAAAATGATAGTTTTTGATAACAATTCAAGAGCGAAATCGACGGGGGCTAACACTATGGAAAATAATATTTCTCGCTTAGAATTTGAAAAATGGTTGTATTTAATATTTTGATGAATTCCTACATATTCTTATACGAAAGCACGTTTTAAAATTAAAATTTTGACCCCTAATCCATTCGGTTTACTGCATTTTTGAGAGAGTTATTGATATTTGAAGAAAAAAATCGGAAAATTTCTAAAAAAAATCGTTTCCGCTGAACGTGTTAAGATAAAAATTTCAAAAAACTCAGATGGGTTGCTTTCAATGAGTTCTATTAGAGAAAAAAAAATCAACATAATAAAAAATGCGAATTTCAAAAGTGGCCGATTTGGCGTGGAATGCCCCATATATAAATTGAGTAACGAGAAATTCCTGAGCTTTCTCTGGCTGTCTCAAGAGTTTGCTTTGTTCCACTATTTTGCCAACGAGATTATTAATACGTAAATAAGTTTCTTACGTGATTCCACGGGGATAATCCGCGCGGAGAATTTGAAATTGTGGCAAGCGAAGGATATTAGAGTCTTGGAGTAAAGGAGCTTCGTTCTAGAGGCGGAAAGCTTATAGCTCATCTTGCCTAGTGGATCTACGAGAGCGTAGTTGAGGCTTCGGGAGAATGATAGAAATTTATATGTGTATGTGTTGACGTATATTGCGTGTGCCATATCTAGTAATACTGAGTATACTTTGACTACTATATTATACGCTCTGCAGAAAGCACGAGAGTAGCTTTATGTATACAACTTCAAGATTGTATACGAAAGAGTGACTGTATGTGAGGGATCTACCGAATCTTCCATGTTATGCCTTTATTCAACTCTGGATTTCCCTTGCTTTCCATATCCCATCCTTGGGTTACGTTGGCAACCGAAAAACGTGTACTGTATACGAACGTGCGAGACGAGTCGTGTTATCTCGAGGATGTTCACCATATACGTCATCCACGCGAGCCATCAAGTATATTCATCCTTTTTTCAGCATAGTGACAAATTTTTCGTAACGAAAGTCGATTCAAGAGAATTTTTTGTGAATTTGTGACTCGCACGACATTATAACATGTTTACGGACAACAAAGTGGGTTATTTGCTCCAATTGTGCATCACACTTATTCACATAAATGTTACATCGAAAAAAAAACATTGTAATATTTATTTATTGTTCAATACATTATTTATTGTCTGATTATTATATAAAAATATCAATAAATTCTTACACAAATGAGAAGCTCCGAAACCCCAATGATAAAGTATAAATATTAACCTATCGACCAAGAAATGTATGTCAAGAGCAACAAAATTTTCACGAATGTAAACTTTCGGATTAAATTAATATCGAACGTAACAATTTACACCACGTATAGAAAGTCCCGCTAATATAACCGCTGCTAGTTTATTAGAATCAATAATCATTGTCAAAGAGTGAAAATTTGAATTGTCGAGTCATTTGATTGACGTGGCATTAAATTCCATTGTATAAATATTTTTGATACACCAATCCTTATATATAAAGGATATATATATACTTCGCTGTATACATATTGCGAAAGCATGATTTACCAGGTGTGAAATATCCCTGAAATTCTCATCGATATCTCTCATTACTGTTTGTTGATGCTGGTAACGCCCCATATAATCCTCGTTCTTTCACGATGCAACTTTCAAATGTTCGTGTCTCTTGTCAAGTTTGACACTCGTTCGGAAGGAAAAAGGTCCAATCAATAGGGCATTGGTTCATTATTAACAAATTCTAACGCATTATAAACATGTTTAAATTATTTATTAACAAAAAGGGCGTAACTCAATTGATCCCGAATTCAATGGAACAGAAAAATATGACGTTTTATTCACTAGTCATCGATTTATGGAAGTGAAACCGTTCGACAATGAATCCCAGCGATGTGCCTTGATTGTCGTCCCATTTTTACTCTAATCATGCCATTGTCCTCGTATTCATGTAATGTGAAAATATTCCTCTTGTACGATGAAAACATATTCCAATAAAAAAGACACCATGTTGGACAAGAAACCATCTACTCTATATATGGGTCTTTTTGTTGTTGAAATAGAGGCATCGTGGCTCAGACCTGCTTTTACCTCAAACACTCGAGCCTATAATCTTCGGGACTCATTGAAACTTCTCGTACAACTACGTGGAAGCTGTAGGAGCCTCTTACTCTTCGCGGCCCTAATAAGCACGTCTAATTTTCGGTGGATAAAAGTGGCTTGAAGGGAAGCGTGATACGAGAGTTGATGACAAGATATTTTGTATATTTTATTTTTGAAGTGATTTACAAACCATGATCACTTTAGTATGATATACTACAATGAAGCAGAATAAACTTTGATTTTGTTTTTTTTTTTATTTTTGATTAGGGAAATTGATTGTGAAGGCTGGATCTAGCTTTATGGGTTTAATTATTTTTTCAGTGTTATTTTTACATGTATTAAATAGATTTTCAATTGATTTACTATATTTGTTATCTATGTGTGTCTATTTGTATCACCGGAACTTTCTAGTATTTATGCCATTTGATGAATGCCACTAAGAACAAGTAGTACTCCAATAAATAATAGAACATGTCATTTTTATTGATTTCTTGGTACATGGCACACTTTGAAAATTTAAGGGCTCTCATAAATTGTACCGGTCTATAAATCATTTCGTTTCATACGAAATATCCTATACGACATAAACATTATATATAACAAACCTATACTTTATGATCTCTGAATAAGCTTCGCTCTGGTTTCGTGGCTTGAAAGACGAGACGAGAGGTCCAGGAAGAGAACCGCAGCATCATAGGAAACCTACTCGCGAAGTTTCTCCTTCAGTAGGATCGAGAATCCAGCTATTGCTCTCGCGCCCGGTCGAACTAGCTTGGAAAACTTTGAAAATGGCTGATGGTTCCTGCGGCATGGTACTGATCCTATATCCTATCTGGCCTCTGTGTATCTTCATACTATATCCACTAGCAATACGAACTATATATAGCATACTATACTGAAGAGGCTTTACAGTTTCCAGAATTGCGAGTTTCAATGTCTGAGGAAATGTTGTTCGAGAGTAATGGTCGTTGGTGATGGTGCATGGTGATCCTGTTTCTCTATGACTTTCAAATGAGGCAGATTCCCACTGTTGCTATGTACCACTTTAGCTATCATTGGGAATGAACTCATACTGAAGGGAAATTAACTCGATAGTTTCTCGAGGATTTCACTCGTCGATATGGAGAATGAGATCCTTCTAAACTTAGTCGATTAATTACTAAGTTTTCTGCAGTTACGCAAGACTGATTGGAGTTTCAAAGCAACATTTGCACTCAATTGTGAATATCCAGTACCACGAGATTACACCTGCTATTTCGGAACTGCAGCATTCTATTGTTGACTTGATGAAAAACAATTGAAAATACTGGTTTCTTTTATTTGTTGACTGAACAGCAGAAATTCAAAGCTTTCTATCTTTTGCTTTTACAAATGTACCCTCGACGAAGCTTCTATATATCTTGGATGGAGGAAATAGGTTTAAACCTGTCAAAACGTGGTAGGCTTGGGTTAATATGGGTGATGGTTCGTTATGTATGCGAAACGTCACGTGTCTTGTTGTACATCTTCACTATACGTGTATAAGCGACACGTTGACGGATTTTCAGCGACAGAGACGCGATGGTTTTGGAGCTGAAACGTTAGCTGTACGTCATCCACGGTTTGATGTGCGATTCACGTGTTAAGGTACCATATAGAGAGTGAAGGGAAAAGGGCGAGGCGCAGACAGGGTTTTTGCTTGGTAATATATGCAGTTATGAAATATTCTACTCGAGAATTTAACCTTCTAATATAAAGCCAACTTGATCTTCAAATTTGTTTAAACTCACTAAAATATGAGCATTAATGATCTCGAGATTATATAAATGAATATTATAATTTTTTACACCTATAAAATAACAGATTTAATCCAATATATGTAAAAAATAACACTGTAAGTGAAGAAATATCCCATAGCGAGGAAGTACCGATAAATTTTCTTGGCTTGTTACAAAGTGAAGTAACATTTTCTCTTATTTGCAGGAAAGAAGGAAATCCCCCTGAGCTTTCCCTCCGATACTATTTCAGAATAGCTTGGAGAGCATTTCATTTTTCGGTTTGCTTTTTCTATCGTTCATGAGAATATATCCGTGGAATCTATTATAAAGAAAAAAAGGGAGCGGACAAATAGCTGGCAACACGTACAAACAGGGAGAAAAGGTAGATGAGCCACCCTCGAGCTCTAAGTAATTGCGGTCTGAAACCATGAACGACAGCGATGCTGCTGCCCGTCACTTTTCGCATACATATGACAATCTTGCACATACATATATACACGTAGATTTATAACTTACGGTGGTGAGGAAAAACTTGGAAACGGTACCTGCTACTCTTAATTTGCGTGCCACAGAATATTCCACATTACAGCCGATATCTTTTCTACTTACCAATGCAGACAATAGTCAGGATTGGCTACCTAACCCCTTGAAAAGATGTACTGATTGATACGTATCTGTTGATCTTTCTGTCATTCGATAAAGTGATTAATAAACTATCAAAAATTTTCCAGCCTTTTTGGTGTCCACCAAAAAATCGTGACCAAAATGTTGAAATTTTTCTACTTCTAAATATTTTTTAACAGTAATACTTTTATATATTTCAGTGTATATTTTCTTATAACAACAATAAATTCATAAAGCAGCCGAATTATTAGTATGTATTACCAGAGTTGCGAAATTGTTAATGAAAAAGTAATGCATTCATCATTACTTTTTTATTCCGTAATGGAAATTATTTTCATTAACCATTAAAATGAATTGGTTAATGGAGAATTTTTACAGTAACCATTAAAATTAATTAGATAATGGAGAATTATTCCATTAACCATTAAAATTAAATGGCTAATGGTTAACGGTAATAATTTTCAATGACCATTTAATGTTAATTATAATAATCGAGTACCCAACTATTCGTAGCAGTTTCGGTCTGGGCTGAAATAACCCAATGGTGGTAAACGAGGTTTAATCGGATTCTAGTAGCGGGAGCAGTTTTGTTCTGGGTCAAAATAACCCTTTGATAATAATTGAGGTTTACTCGGTTCCCAGAGACCGTAGTCGTTTTGGTTTAGGTCAAGATGGCCCAATGGTAACAATCGAAGTATACTCGGCTACCAGTAGCCGTCGCAGTTTTATTCTGGGTCAAAATGACCTAATGGTAGTAACCGAGGTTTACTCGATTCCCAATAACCGTAGTGATTTTGATTAGGGTCAAAATGACCCTATGGTACTGTGATGCTTTTTCCCACATAAGCGCTCAAATTGACCTTAGCTCTCGATATTTCTTGGACGCCAATCTAAGATTTTTATTAGACAAATTTTATTTGAAATAATCGAGAACAAAAGAAAGGTGTTTCCCAGTCGTAGCTGTATTTCTAACCAATTTGGCAGAGGGGCGAGGTCAAATAATTGTACAGAATATCACACACCAAAAATCGCCATTCCGGAACTACAATTAAATTTTATTAAAGAAAAGAAATGAATTTTAATAGTAGAACAATACGATAGCGTTGGGTAAATATTTTCCGGAAAAATATACAATATTTTCTCGTTATCTTTCTCTCGACCATCGGTTCAATACAAAAATATATTCTTTTTGATAATTGCTTTCTCAAAATTAACAACTTAAGTTTTCGTTAACCATCACATCCATTAAACATTTACAACATTCATAAATATAATTATCAAACGTTCAATTTCAACTTATCCCAACCTAATATCGTTCAGGCCACGCCCTAACGAATTTCTCTTAGCGATAAGATGAACGTTGGATAATTTAACGCTTCTTAAATTACGGACATTCCATTTGGACATAAAAACAATTTGAATCCCTCTCGACAATTCGATAAATAATCCAATGAGATATCAGTTTGGACGAAAGAAAATTTGAATCCCTCTCGGCAATTCGATAATTAGTCCAATTAAATATTCGTGGCAGATGTTATAACGCGATACAAGACTTAATCAAAACTTCCCCAAGCACGAACGTACCCCGAAACAATATCGCTTTTTTAACGGTAATTCTTCAACACGAAAATCGAGATATCTCTAACGCAAAAGTACACAAAATTCAAAGCGAGATGACGGTTGACCGCTACAGTTTCAGTAGGTGGAAATCCGGGAAAGGACCACGGAAAATTTCCCCTCGATAATTCTGGTAACGTATTCTTGATCGGGTTGGCGATGGCTCAGAAGAAGACGTCTGCCCTCATTGGCGTACGCCAATGAGGACAGACTTCCTTCTGGATTTTGTTCCACGGAAATTCTGCAACGAGAACAGACATCTTCTCCCGTGCCGTGCCGATTTTTAACTTTATGTGACGTAGACAAAATTACCACGTCACAGTACTAACCGAAGTTTTCTCGGATTCTAGTAGCGGGAGCGGTTTTGTCCTGGGTCAAAATGGCCCTACGGTCGTAATTGAGGTTTACTCGGTTCAGTACTGACCGTAGTTGTTTTAGTTTGGGTCAAAATGACCCAATGGTAACAATCGAAGTGTACTCGGCTGCAGTAGCCGTAGCAGTTTTGTTTTGTCAACATGACCCTGAATAACACCCTGAATAAATAGGGTGTCCTCCTGAATAACTTGTGCCAAAATTTCTCACCAAAAATAACTCAGCTTAAATATCCCATCCAAAAATATCCCCTTGCGATAATGTCCCAGTGCAATAATATCCCAATGCCATAACATTCCAGTAAATAACATCCCATAATATTCCATGAAAAAAAATATAATACGTTGTCTCGGAATATAATAAGTGTGATGTACTACAATATTTGCGGGGAGTAGCTCATAACATTTCGTTCTGAATTGTACCGCAAATTTGTAAAGAAACATATTTTATTATTGATTAAAACTGTTCAAATCGATATTGAAAAAAAAGCGTGGCTTATGATAATGTATTTATTATAAATAAATGATAACAATGAAATAATTTCTATGTATGTGTATGTGAATGTATTATGATGCATAATGATGTGTTGTCGTGTAACAGGATGATGTATGTGTTATGGTGTGACACAGAGATGTATGGTGTGATAATGCTGTATGATGTGATGATGATATTTTTGTCATGGATTCTTTTAAGGATATTTTCCAAATTCCTGGATTATTTTTGTTGGGGATATTAAATTATGGGGATTTTTGTAGGCAGGGATATTTCGGACATGGGATATTTTTGATTTGGGATATTTTGAAGGAGGACATTTTGGGTGGGGATAATATTGGTGAAGTTCACTTGGCTGGTAAAATAACGTGTGTACCCGACTTAATGGTAGTAACCAAGGTTTTCTCGGTAACTAGCAGCAGAAGCAGTTTTGTTCTGGCTCAAATTGACCCTATCGTAATAACCGTGGTTTTCTCGGTTTCTAGTAGCGAGAGCGATCTTGTTCTGAGTTAAAATGACCCTATGGTAGTAACCGATATTCGATTGCTGGAAACGGTGGGAGTTTCAGTTTGGGTCGAAATGATTCAATTGTAATAACCAAGGTTTACTTCGGTTACTGATAGCGATAGCGGTTTTGGTTTGGGTCAAAGTGACCCAATGGTAGTAACCGAGTAATCGATTACCTGTGGTGGAAGTAAAATGGTAATTTAATAGTACTCAATTGAAATGAAAAAATGGTACTTCTGCGGGCGCATACAAGCAAAACTGACACTTGCAGCCCTAGCACCATCTGATTGCAGGAGTAAAATATGACTCCTCTATAATTAATGACTGTGTTTTCTTAAGGTAGAATTAGATATAATAAAAGTTTTGTGTCGACTGTGTCCGACTGAAATTTGTGGAATTAATAATAATTGGAATGCAAGTTATTAGAGAGGAATATAAATTTGAATCGGTATAAAAAAAGATTTCCTTGCGAATATTCCTAAAAAAATAATTAAAAATAAGTTTGATTTTACAATCATACTTCGAAAAAAACGATTTAAAAAAAAACTTTTTTTAAGAGAAGTCATTTTTTAAACTAATAATTGAAAATCATAAGAAGGATAATGATTATATATAGATAAATGAAAAATTCGAAATTTATTGAAAAAAAATCATGTCAACAATAGTTTAGGAATAAAAAACTCGCGCAGCGTATTAAAAATATTTAACTACTATTTTGGAGAATTTTCTTAAGGAGTGTAATAGAGGCTATATCTTTTGAAAAAATAGATCTTGCACTGAAAACCCATTTTTGTTGAAACAGTAAAATATTTTGTTGGATACGTCCGCCAAAAATATTTCGTCTAGGCAACAAAATTTGTTCCAACAAAGTTTCATTTCAGTTTAAGGAAGTTTTGTTGAAATATTCAAAATTTTGTTGCCTAGACGAAATAATTTTGTTGAATACGTCCAACAATATGTTTTAATATTTCAACAAAATTGGGTTTTCAGTGTGGAGCTCCAGGCCCTGTTGGCCTAGGTCAGTAACACTACGACTACTAGTAACCGAGTAGCCCACGGTTACTATCATTGGGTCATTTTGAACCAAACCAAAACCGGTACGCTGCTACTGGTAATCGATTAAACCTCGATTACTACCATTAGGTCATTTCGACCCAAGCCGAAACTTCTACCGGTACCAGTAACCGAGTAAACCTCGATTACTACAATTTAATTGGTATGGAATTATTCACATTAAGTCATTAATTTCAATGATTAATGGAAATAATTTCCAGTAACCATTTAATTTTAATGGTTAATGGAGATTATTTACATTAACCAATTAATTTCAATAATGAATGGAAATATTCTCCATTAATCAATTAATTTTAATGGTAATGGAAAAATTCTCCATTAACCATTACACATTAATGGTTAATGAAAATGACAATGCATTGAAAAAAGCAATGCATTATTTGGAACCCTGTGTATTACTAGTGAATATCATAATAATATTATCGATTTTATAGTTCTTATATTTTTCGATGATATCTTATAAGAAAATTTTAAATTAGTTGTGAGAACTGTCGTGTATATATGTGAATAAAACGCTAGATTCATATTTTCTCTTTGCGTATATTTATTAACGCCTATATTAAAACGATCATGCTATCCAGTAGCATAGATAAGATCATTCGTGATTGACTTTAAGCGGAATAATACGATTGTAGTTCCATGCAGAAGGATGTAGAATGAATTCATAATATTGTGTTGAGAATTTTTAATATTCATTTACAAAAGTGGTTGCTATGTTGCGCTAGTGGTAGCCACTAGTAACGAACGTGCGTAGTATAAAAGAGAGGTCCTATTATGCACGAGTAATACTGAATCGTTGAAATCCTTTCTGTTAACATTTGAGTCACTGTATCTTCATTATCAACTATTGAATCATGAATCAGTTCAATTCTCTGACTCCCATATCACTTTTGGAAGTAATCGTGATAATATTGATTAGCGTAGAATCAGTATCAGTGTTGCAACGAACGCCTGATCTCGGCGTAGTAACGGTAAGCTGAAATCTGTTACTTAACATGTCTAATTAATTGGACTGTCCGTGTACAAAAAAAAATACTTCTTGAATTGAAATTAGAAGACAATGACAGATTTAATTATGATTCTCAAGTGAATATAATAAAATCATGCCACAAAGAGACTGTGAAAGAGATTGGCCTAGCTGGGGATTTATTCGATTCTTTTATTATTTCCATCTCATCAGATGATCCAATTGCTACAGTTATACTCAATAGTAACAAAAAACCAGCGGAAATGAGTGAAGTTTTGAGATGGTCTCGACACAAACTGCAAATTTTTACTATTACAGCCATATCGCCAATGGAGCTCGAGAGAATACTCGTTAATATAAAAAAATCTCGATGGTGGAATCACGTGGTCCTATTTTACATTTTTTATTCGTCCGGTGAAGAAACCGGATGCTCAGAAGCGTTTGAATTTTTGTGGATTGAATGGAGAATGGATATACTACGCGCAAAATATATTTACAATCAGAATGATGATGGACCATCAATTTACATGTTCAATCTTTTTACCATGTCTGCGCCGAGTCCTTGGAGATTAGAGCAGACTTATCAAGGCGTAAACAACTATACATGGACTCTACTTGTACAAAAATATTCCGAAAGAATGAGCGTTTGTGAAAACATTGATTTTGACCAAATCAGAGAAATTGGTGAATACGAGGTTCGTATAGCAGTGTCACGAGGTGATGTTTTTTCGAACTTTACAAAAACTGGTCCGATTTCTCCTTTTAAAGAAACCAATATCCAGTTGTTGACGGTGTCACGATATATGAATGTATCGTTCAAAATGGTGTTTTGTGATAACGAGAATCTTTAGGCTTCGTCGATAAAGATGGAAAAGGATATGGTAGACTAGGATATTTGACCGACGACCGAAGTGACATTCTGATCTTCCGAGTGCCGATATCCACCATAACGGAACTACCGAAAAACTATCCATTCCTATACCAAAAATTGTTTGCAGTGACACATCATACGGCTTTCCTGAGCCAATGGCAGAAAGTTCTTTCTGCAATTGATTATTCTTCAAGAATTGCCTTGTGCATCGTGATCCTAGTTATCGTGATAGTTTTAAAATATGCTCTACACCAATATTTTATGATTGCCATTCTTAACACTATTCGTATGATCTGTAACTCTTGTTTCACGAAATTACCAAATAATCTGGGCCCGCGAATTTATCTAGTCGGTTTATTCTGCTTCGGCGTAGTTATTCAAGCCCTCTTTCAAGGACAACAGTCTGCTGACGAAGCAAGTTCATTTACCGAACATTAATAATTACCGCGATCTGGTCAAGTTCGATTACGTTGTTTACAGGTGGCATAATCATAGCGAACTTTTCAACAATCCCGCTTTTGAAGGACGTTTCGTTGGGATTGATTTCTCGTTAAAAAGTGTACGGACTGCGCATCACTAAATTCGTCGATTGCTTGTGTACGTGGTAAAAAATGGGAAATTGATGATGCCATCAAATTAAAATTTCACATGTCTAAACATGCGGTTTTCGAGGTTCCTGTCACTTATGTACTTATAAAAGACTGGACCTTGGAAGAGAGATTCAATCGGCATAATTCTCATTATTTCGAGTCTGGTCTCTTTGATTACCATTCCAAACTGGCATATGCAGACGAACATCGTACTTTGAATCTTAATGAAAATGCAAGCAGTGATGAAGAATTTAAAATTTTAACCCTTAAAGACTTGAATTTTGCCTTTGTGATTCTTGGAATTGAATTAAGGTGCGTGACAATAAGCTTTGAAGTTTAATTTTATATGGTGAAGGTGTTTAGAGTAAAAACTCGTTTACGTCTCCGCCGTCAATTTTAATCGAACTTTTTATAATATTTTAGATTTTTTCGATTCAGAAAGCAAAAACAAAATTTCAATCAGACAAACGCACTGTAGTTTGTTCGGAAATCAGTGTTCGATTAATCATAAGATAGTCAACCAACCATGTTAGTTATAACTTTTACACGAGTCCACGAGTTTTGATTTATAAATATTACGTATATTTAATTTTTGAAGTCTTATATAAATAATGGTAAATTTGAGTAAATTTATTTTTGTATTATCACCTTCCAAAACAATATTTATAAATATTGTATTGTAGCAGCCATTAGAGTACCAAAAAAATTATCCTTGTCGGTACTTTTTCGATACTATCTCAATGATTGGTCGGCGAATAAAATTTTTCGATAATAACCTGATTGAAAAATTAAGAAAAGATTTTTTTCACTTATTGTGGAATCTTAATTTTTTAATAAAAAATCACGATACATTGAAAGTTGAAAAGATGTTTCTTTGGTTGACTTTAACGAGAGAGAATTAAAAAAATTGTAAACTTTGATTACTTTCAAATCGAAACGATCAGCAATTTATGGCTTGTGAGCAACGATTAAGGTGTCTTAGTGAACTACTACTTTCTTGAATCAATATTAGTTGTTATTTATGAATATTGTCCCTTTTTGTTTGTTTTTGAGTTATTTGTTAAATAAAAAGTCAATTACCGGAAGCTGAGTACACAATTGGCCAATAACTGTACTAGTTGTAAAGTAGAAAATGAAAACGAGACGGGAAAGAAGAATGAACGCATTTCCAGAATCGAGAAAGCCTTGGCGATTATGCAAATGTTGCGCACAGAGACGCAACAGATGCTTCTACTTTTTTACTTGCTGTTCTTCTTCCTTCAACGCCATGTCTTTTTACGTCTCTCAACAGCCACACGCGCGCACACGATCTCTTGGAAATGGTCTTCTCAGGGAGACACTACACTGTAATATATATGTATATGAGATTTGTCGTTCTACCTCTTCCTTTTTCTAAAGAAAAAAAAGAATTTGCTACCTTAATCCTCTCAACAACTTCCATTTTCGTAAACTGAGTGAATAAAAATGTGTCTTTTCTGTCCTGGAAGGATTTCGTTATTTCTTACCTCGTGGGATAATTTATTTGGGTCCGTTTTAATCCATTAAAAAAAAAATTAATTAAGCAATTCAAATAAATCATGTTTAGATAATAAAAATCAAATGTAATTTTTGAAAAAAGTTGTGTAGTTTTGTTTATTTATAATTTGTAACATAGAAATAGATTCGCCCGAAAATATATAGACGAATAAAAAATAAATTGACTTGCATTCACTTAAGAATAGATTGATTGCTCTGGTGGATTTTAAAAGGGATTTTTCTTCCGGTGCCAAAAAGTTGAAAATTTCGGAATATAAATTTGGCTCAATGAAAAATAGGACCAAATATTCGTGGTCTTCTAGAGATATACGATAATAATATGGTGAAGAGATATCTTCATTTTTAGTTTTACGAGCCACCAAGTGTCCGACCTTGAAAGAGAGTGTGCAATGTGTGACACGATTACCTTTTACGAGAGTATATACATAGTGAGAAAAATCCACGTAAGTGATGGCTAAGAGAGGAAAAGAGAGCAAGACAGACAGACAGAGAGAGAGAGAGAGAGAGAGAGAGAGAGAGAAAAGATACAAGGGATGGTTCATAGCGCACGATGGTCCATTCTTGGCCTTCTTCACAGTCTCTCCTTCCATACATGGTCTAACCTTATAGGATCTCCTGAAAGAATTGACCTCTCGCACGACCGGCCGACGATCGTTTCCTCGTGAGCACATTTCCGCTCACCATTTCCGGTGCTTTTCGTTCACTATATCACATCATGCACCCTTTTATGTCTTTCTAAAATGAGAGATAACTTGATTACTCGTTTTTTTACATTCAAACCTCATTTTTGTGTCTGATCCACGATGTTATGGTTCGTAAAACTCATTGCCAAAAATATAGCTATTATTTATCTTTCCTTTAATTAACAAATAGTTCATGAATCATTTACTAACTGTACGACGGAGGACAATAAAATGAATGGTTGCGCCAAAGATTTTTTTGATTCTCGTTTTTGCCCACTGATTAAGTTACTTCCCCCGATGAGAAAATCAAGGAACACTTTATTCACTATACTTAATGACATTTTTCCGAAACATTGTGAGTGTTTCAAATAAAAAACTGTCGTAAACGAATTGATCTTTAAAAGGAGAATTTCGGGCGCTACAATGAATTATATCTTTTGATGTAATGAGTCACTGGTAAAATGGCTTAATGGACCGAATTAGGAAGAACAAAGCAAATGGTTGCAGTTCTTCGATTCCCGCGCAGAAAAAATTAGTCTCGGCAGGACGCCCGGCGAGAATCCTGGCAAGAGTCCCGGAAGAATCCCGCCAGGGCGCGTTTGCGGGACTTTTAGGTCAGCGTTCCAAAGTCTCGCCGAGACTCTTTCCGATACTTTCCGAGAGTCCTGGCAAGACTCTTTTCTATATTTTTCGAACAAAAATTTGAGTCTTGCCGAGACTCTTTCCAATACTTTTCAAAACTCTTTGCGAGAGTCTTGCTGAGACTATTTTCAAGATTTTTCGATAGTCCCACTGAGACTCTTTCCAAGACTTTTAGAAATTTTTTTCGATAGTCTCGCCGAGACTCTTTCCAATACTTTTCAAATTTTTGTTCTATAATCTCGCCGAGACTTTTCACAAGACTGTACGAAATTTGTTTCTATAGTCTCGCCGGGACTCTTTCCAAGACGTTAAAAATTTTTATCGATAGTCTCGCCGAGAAAAAATTAGTCTCGGCAGGATGCTCGGCGAAAATCTTGGCAAGCTATCCCGGCAAGAGTATCGAAAGAATCTCGCCGAGGCACGTTTCCGGGACTCTTAGGTCAGCGTTCCAAAGTCTCGCCGATACTCTTTCCGATACTTTCCAGGACTATTTCCGAGAGTTCCGGCAAGACCCTTTTCTGTATTTTTCGAAAAAAAATTGGAGTATCACCAAGACTCTTTCAAGAAGAAAGTATCGGAAAGAGTCTCGGCGAGACTTTGGAACGCTGACCTAAAAGTCCCGCAAACGCGCCTTGGCAAGATTCTTCCGGGACTCTTGGCGGGATAGCTTACCAGGATTCTCACCAGGCGTCTTGCCGAGACTAATTTTTTCTGCGTGGGTTGGTTTCAAGAGTCTCGCTGAGACTCTTTCCAAAACTTTTCGAAATTTTTATCGAGTCTTGCCGAGACTCTTTCCAAGACCCTGCGAAATTTTTTTTCGATAGTCTAGCAATTGGTTTATAAACATTTTTTTTAGCCAATTAAAGAAGTGGCTGCAACAGTAATACTATGAAACTCAGAAAAAAATCATATGTTGAATTCGTAGAGGATCTCTCGAGGAATAAAATTAGACGTGGTGCATTAAAATCAGATGAAAAATACGGATTATTCTTTAAAAAATCTCGATAAAAATATGACCGTGGAATTTTTCATTTATCAGTTGAAAGTTTTGCAAATCTATTGTTATTAATATTTTGTTAGGTTAATAAGACATGCTGTTATACAAATCTTCCCCGTCCTCATCAATTTGATGTCGATTTCGTGTTAAATCAAAAATCAAAGTGTAAATAATAATATTAAAAGACATGCTGTAATACAAATCGTCCTCGCCCGCAATCAATTTGATGTCGATTCTGTTAACAAATATTTTTTGTGACGTTCGTCAATGCCCAAAATGAAAATTTGATGATGGACTAGTCGAACATTTTTACGATCGCGAATCGGATTTGAGTGAAGTACTCACTTCACTCGATATAGATTTGCGATAGTAAAAGTTTTCGACCACGATCGCGAATCAGATTCGAGTGAAGTACACGCTACACTCTATATAGATTTGCGATCGTAAAAATTTTCAACTAGTCCGTCATCGAATTTTCGTTTTGGGCATTGACGAATGTCACAATAAATATTTGTTAACGGAATCAACATCAAATTGACGAGGACGCTGAGGATTTGTATTACATATCTTATTAACCTAAAAAAATATTAATACCAATAGATATGCAAAATCTTCAACTGATAAATGAAAAATTCCACAGTCATATTTTGATCGAGATTTTTCAAAGAATAATCCGTATTTTTCATCCGATTTTAATGCACCACGTCTTATTTTGTTCCTCTATGAATTCACCGTATGAATTTTTTTCTGAGATTCATCGTTTTACTGTTGCAGCCAATTGTTTAATTGGTTAAAAAAATGTTTATAAACCAACTGCTGAACTATCGAAAGAAAATTTCGCAGCGTCTTGGAAAGAGTCTCTGCGAGACTATCGATAAAAAATTCGAAAAGTCTTGGAAAGAGTCTCGGTGAGACTATCGATAAAAATTTCGAAAAGTCTTGGAAAGAGTCTCAGCGAGACTCTTGAAACCAACCCACGCAGAAAAAATTAGTTTCGGCAAGACGCCTGGTGAGAATCCTGGCAAGCTATCGCGCCAAGAGTCCTGGAAGAATCCTGCCAAGGCGCGTTTGCGGGACTTTTAGGTCAGCGTTCCAAAGTATCGCCGAGACTCTTTCCGATACTTTCTTCTTGAAAGAGTCTTGGTGATACTCCAATTTTTTTTTCGAAAAATACAGAAAAGGGTCTTGCCGGAACTCTCGGAAATAGTCCTGAAAAGTATCGGAAAGAGTATCGGCGAGACTTTGGAACGCTGGCCTAAGAGTCCCGGAAACGTGCCTCGGCGGGATTCTTTCGATACTCTTGCCGGGATAGCTTGCCAAGATTTTCGCCGAGCATCCTGCCGAGACTAATTTTTTCTCGGCGAGACTATCGATAAAAATTTTTAACGTCTTGGAAAGAGTCCCGGCGAGACTATAGAAACAAATTTCGTACAGTCTTGTGAAAAGTCTCGGCGAGATTATCGAAAAAAAATTTGAAAAGTATTGGAAAGAGTCTCGGCGAGACTATCGAAAAAAATTCTAAAAGTCTTGGAAAGAGTCTCAGTGGGACTATCGAAAAATCTTGGAAATAGTCTCAGCAAGACACTCGCAAAGAGTTTTGAAAAGTATTGGAAAGAGTCTCGGCAAGACTCAAATTTTTGTTCGAAAAATATAGAAAAGAGTCTTGCCAGGACTCTCGGAAAGTATCGGAAAGAGTCTCGGCGAGACTTTGGAACGCTGACCTAAAAGTCCCGCAAACGCGCCCTGGCGGGATTCTTCCGGGATCCTTGCCGGGATAGCTTGCCAGGATTGTGGCCGGGCGTCCTGCCGAGACTAATTTTTTCTGCGCGGGTTATTATTGAAAAAAATGGGAATTTCTCGTTCATTTATATTTTTCGATACATCTATACGAATATAGTTATGAATTTATCCATAGGGTCGATACCGGTATACGCGGATCTTATTTCATCGTGTGTAAGTCACATAATCGGTCACGAGTCGCATACGAACGGTATCTCATCGAGTTACCCACCAGAGTGAGTACATGTCTCTCGTTGGGGTAACCTGTTCCATCGGAGCCTGTAAACGTGTACCGACATAACGTATGTATGTATTAGTTATCGAAAGACAGAGTAATAGTAAAAAGGACGAAAGAGACTTCGGAAGAAAAAGAAAAGGGTTTAACGTGTGGCAGAGAATCGAATGTGTGTTGGTGGCATGCAAGCTTTTTCTCTTTCTTTTCCTCTCATTATCTCTTTCCTTCCTTCTCTCTTTCTCTCTCCATTTATATCTCTGTCTCTCAGATATCGTGCTACGCTAACCATAGCAATTTATTGCCGGTAGCCAGCACGGCTACTGGAACTCGACCAAGGTAAAGCACCACGCGCAGTCGGGATGGCCGCCTGGTGGTGCATGAAGCAAACAAGACCGCGCGCGAGTTCCCAAAGCTATAGTTAACCGATGCTCCTCGGGGCCCCAGTTGCAACTCCGTAATCTCACTCTCTCTCTCTCCCTTTCTCTTCTTTCGCTAGTAACCAATGATTCATAGAGGGCGATATTCTCGCGAGAGAGAGAGAAGCCTCAGATGACATGCATTCTGGACTCTACATTTCTGCCATTATATTACGAATATCGTATATATTTCATCCCCTATATGAGAGACCTAAGGGCCAACGGTAGAATTTGGCCACCTCATAAAAACACAAGCCGCAGAGAATTAAATAGGATAAAATGTTATTTTTATTTATTATTCTATTATTTTCATACAAGGTGCAACGATTGTTTTATTACTTTTGTATAATAAATTAATTGTATTATTTTCATTATTGGTTAATCCGAAAAAATGGTATTCCATAAAAAATGAACGTTCCAGGCTTCATTTTATTTCATTTGTTACAAAAGAGCTGGAAACAACATTCAAGTTCTGAAGGAGCAAGATGGGATCGTGCGTAAATTCGTAGCTTACAAAGCCGGATTTTTACTAGGATTAAACTTATGCGATAGCCGTATAAGGTTGAAGGGTGATTTTTTTTCCGCTTATATTTTTTTTTTTATAATATCGTACGGGAAAGGATATTCTTTAACTGTATACAGATGTGGCTTGATCGGGGTCTGTTTTTAGAGCTCGCAAATCTCTTCCGAGGATAATGTAAATTTTCAAACGGACTTTGACCATTTTTTGTAAATTTTTTTTTCTTCCCTTTTCTCCGAATATATACTCGTGCATTTTATATGCAGTGGAGCTTCGTTGGAGGAGGCTTAACTCCCGCTTATAGGCTGCAAAGATAAGATTTATGAATTACGAGAAAATCTCGCGGGCACTTTTTCCCCCTCGTACCGAACACCCCCCTCGACCACCACCCTCGTCTTCTAGGATTTCCTCCGCCACTCGCATAGCTTTTCCCCCGAGGAAAATGAGCAAGCGAGATGCCAAGTTTTGAGCTCGATCCACATAGCTTTCCCGGTTCTTCCTCTGATTTAGATCACACCAAGAGAGTCTCGAGAGTTGGGATTTTACGCTTGAAATCCCAACTGCGTATATTACATGATAATTGCGAATAAGGATTATTCGTTAGTTTCAGTTTTTCGCTGAGTATGAACAAAAATTATGATATTATTTTTAACAATTATTTTTTTACTAAGAAACGATTTCTAAGTTGTAAAAATGAATTTTATTGAACTCAAACATTGAAAGCAATTCATTTTTGGGATGAACGCTTGTAATTTTTATGAAAATTGCAAATTAATTACTCAAAAATTCGAGTGATTGAGTTTTTACAAATTTTTATGAAAACTAATAATGAAATGGCAACAAAAAAATGAAAAATCCTAATACGAAAACTTACCTTGTTTATTCCCATAAATAAATCGCCCCGATCATATTTCCGTTTGGCAATTTCAACTCAATCAAATGACACGATCTTCCAAACTTTCATATTTTTTTCGAGCAAGAAAAAAACTCGATAAGATTTCCTTCTTGTATTTTTTTTTCTTCAATGCATGATTGGGTTCTCGTTTCATCGTTGATGTGCTCGCTGCTATCGGTATTCGGTGAATCGAGTTGCTGATCGAATTTCCGCTTAATTGCGTTACCACCTCATCGTTCTCGTGCACTGAACATCGAGAAGAGAGACAGAGAACGAGAAAGAGTGAGAGAGATAGGAAGACGTTGGATAGAGTTTCATCGTGGTTTAGATTGCCAGGATTTCTATTCGGAAAGTTAAATTTCTACGTGGAAAAATTTACGGGGATGAAAGATACGGAGCAAAACTAGTGGAGAACTCCTTCGGTACGAAAATATATATGTGTATGTATTTTATATTCATATAAATATACATGTCCAATGTACACTAAAAGGGACTGCTTTGTTTCCGGTTATTCTCTTGCCGACGATGTAGACACCAGCGAAATGTACTACAGGAGTTCTGTAACATGGAGATGAGGGGAGAGTTCAGCATGTTATTCGCAGCGGCGGAGCTTGCGATAAGCTACAACAGTTTGGATTAGTTCGCGGAGGAAACACAAACGTATAAGTATATAGCATTCAAAGGGCAAATGGTTTACCCAATACAAATTCAAATATTATACATGTAAATGCCATGACCATCCTAAGTTTTTTTTTCATAAGCATAGAATTTCGATTCCATCAGCAAAATAATTAGTTTGATGAAAAAATCGTTCAAGCTGTAATATTTTGTATGTTTCAATGTTTTTTCCTCCTTCGAACACAATTTCCTCAATGTCTTCGTTCAGACGGTTAGGGAGAAAGAAAATCGATTGTTGAAAAAGATTGGAACAACCACGAAGGTAAAAAGAAAATCAGGAATGAAATTGGGATTTTATACAGAGAAAGACAGAAGAAAAGGAGCGAGAGAGTGAGTGGCACAAAAAGAAGTAAAATAAAACGACAGATCTAAGAAGAAGAAAAGAAAAATCAGAAGAAACCAGAGATCGTCAGATGAACAACGTTGAAAACGTAATATATGTATACATTTATATATGTATAGATATATACACACATGTCGAAGTTCCTTTTGACGAGACAGTACCGCGACGACAATGAATTATTCAATCAGCTAATCCCGTTCGTGTCGTGATTGCAAATCGTCCATGGTACATATAAAGTAAATTCCATCTTCAGCCCATTTTCACGCTTGTCTTCTCGAATTCCTTGTAACAGTTCACAAAACGTTCCTTCCTAAGCCCAATGGAAATTATGTCACATCTCGTAAGGCGTTAACTTTGTAATTTCTCATCTGCTATGGAGAATTTGGAAGTGAGATATTCAAACTAAGAGTAAGAGAGAAGGAAGGAGAGTGAGAAAGAGACAGAGGGAAAGAGAAATAGCAAGAAAAAGAAGTAGAAATCCAGCACAGTATCCTGATGAGTTCCATCGAGTATCGTTCAACTGTTCATTCAGCCAGATGTCCAAAGAGAAAAAAACGATCCCTTTAGGTTTCTCTTTTCTCTTTTACTCGGTTCGCTTCTTCATCTCGAAGCTTCGTGCTCAACCCTTTTCTCTCTCTTTCTCTGGCTTGTTCTTCGTCTTCTTGTTCTTCAACTTTTTTCCCCTCCTTTATTGCGCATTGATGAGCTTAGAGACCACTCTCTGGCTTCGGTCCGTTCAATGGAATTCCCTTCGCCTTTTGTAATTATGTCATTAATTGTAAAACCTCATCCCACACGCGTATACTCAATGAATCCACAGCTTCATTTCAGTTCACTTTTTCCCCTTATTTCCAATCACTCGCGTGTGTTAGACCTACATCTGCATTATTTTACAATGCACAATGGCATGTAGGGTCATGCAATATTGACCTGTTATAGCCGTAACTCTCAATCTCAAAATTTTACACTCTGACTTATTCGTACTCGTATAAATCTTCATTCTGTTTTATTTTATCAAAGTGATTGATTGGCGTTTTGGAGATTAGTAGAACATTATATTTGTGTTCGTAGTAGACGTACAAAAGGGATCTGAACGAAAATGCAATTGATGGCTTATCGTTACTCCAACGCTACGAAGTCTTCTTAACAGATTGTATTTTCCATTCATAGCCCTCATTGTGAAGATCACATTTAGTATTGATCACTGTTTAAAACTACAAAAAAATAATTAAAAATGGAATGCAACCGAATCATATAAGAAAGCGTGAAGAACACATGTAATTTGAAAACGTGTTCAAAGAGAATCCGCAAAAATATGGTGAAATTAATAAATGAAGCGATGATTCTCATAAAAATAACACTGATTCATGGTATTGAAAAAAAATGGCTGACATGAATTTTAGGGTATTCAAAATCAACGTTGAGTCCCAGAAGTTTGTACGATAGAAACAACCATATCCGCAATTCATGGAGTTTTGTGTCATTGCTTCTGAATTTTTTTCGAAGCTTTTGTTCTATGGTCCCCAGCTTGTTTCTCTCGTTCCAAGCATTTTTCAAACGTTTCTTTCTGTCTTACTCGCTCTCGTTGCTTTTCTACGCCAGAAGATTTGTAATGGCGAATGGCGTTCTTCTTCCTCGGCATGATCCTGTTGGTAATACCGACTGGTCGTCCTGGCGAAAGCTACGACATGGTTTCGCTCTCAGGAGGACAAATAGAAATGGCCCCGCATACCAAGTTCAGAGCCAAGAGCACGTGATAACGACTAGTGAGAGTTTGCTGTTGTGCGCTTACACATTTTTGCTATTATATACTGCATACATTAGTACAACATATTTTTTTTTCAACCTTAGTGCCATACATTAATTTTGTTGAAAAAAATGGGATCGTTTTATTTTGTCTCTAAAAATTAATTTATTCATACGAATATTAAAAAAAAAAAGAATTTATGAATTGTTGCCTATCCCAATTTTAATCCCAAAACTTATTTGCTTTTCAATTTTTTTGAATCTCTAGAACGTTGTTATAAGTGGGCAGGTTTAAATGTTCAAGGAACGCAAATTTTACTGTATAATGGAATCCCGTTATAAGCCTGCCTAGGGGCTGTAGAGGAAATTTTTTCAAGAATCACGGTCCCCCTACTATATAGCGTGCGATCGAATTCTTGACCAACTACTCGCTATAAGCGCGAGACAATTGTGTGTTTAGGCACTCCCACTATAGCGTGCCATCGAATTTTTACAAGGCTACTCGCTATAAGCGCAAGACAATTGTTGTTAGTTTGTGATCATGTGGTCGTACATATTTTTAATAAATATATATATATTTGGTAATTGTGTCGAATCGCGGCTCCACCTCAAAACAGCTTTTGTGTTTTTACAACTAGTAAGTATAGAACTTGTAGTACGGTATTCAAATATAATTCCTTTATTAGATATCTCTTGTTTTTGAATTTTGGTTTGTTTCAATCTTCAAATACCTCCAAAAATATATGAAATTGATGAATTAATTGGAAGTATATAAGAATTATAATTTAAAAGATTCATTTGAGAAATATTAAATTAGAAATTGGTTCGAGGCTTATAATAAGTAGTTAGCCGCCAACCTCGAATATGCTTCAGGGTGGGGGAAGCTTTCCGCGTTGAAAGCGAAGAAGAGGCTTACAGCGGGTAGGCTATAACGGGATTCGACTGTATGTGAGAACTCAGGTCGTTCCGGGATCATCATAGAAACCCCTGCGTCACAACGACGATCATCCATACCGAATTCAACCTCATACTTCGTTGATCTTGCTCTTTTGCTCAGGAAATACATCGAGAAATTTTATATGCACTTATGTTCATGTTGTTTCTATTCAGGCTCGCTTCTTGGTTATGCATTCTCTTCTACATAGTACTTAAATCAAGCAGCTTATTTAGGCTCATTCGTCATAGCCACGAACATTTTTTCGCACACCCTGAAGTTGGCGTTATTGCGGAAACGCGACATTCGATCTACGAAGTTTTGGCAGCACTGCCAGTGTATTTTGTCAGATAGATTTCTTCGAACAAGGATGCACAAATGTGGCGGTCAATACCGTACACGGTACGCACGTGTGTGTGCGCTTTTATGGGTTAGTTCAATCAATACATTCAGTTTGTACTTTGATAAAAAAATACATCAAACCATGAAAACAAATATTTCTTTTTTATTTCATTTTTTTGGCAAAAAATGAGTGTTTTATAAAAACGGCATAATTGATTTTCATTTCAATTGTTTTTCAACAGTTAGGAAAATTTAAAAAATTTTCGCGCGCAAGTTCAAATCAGGTGGACTTTTTTTTATAGAAGTTGCAGCTATTTGAATTTTTTGAATTTTAATAAATTATTTAAATAACTATAACTTTTTGTTATAAATGTATACTTGCGCTTGAAAATATTATGATTTTACCTGGTTGTTAATGTAAATAAAAATGAAAAAGTAAATGAACTTTTTTTAGTTTTTTTTTCGAAAATGGACAAAAAACAAAAAAAAATTTTTTTGAGCATTGATGAATTTTTTCCAAAAAGAACGTAAGAAATTGAATAAAAATGCAGCTCATCATTTTTTTTTAATAAAGTTTTCTTGCAATATGTTGTTGATCTTATTCTTTTGCTGAGGAAATACATCGAGATATATTGTATGCCCTTATGTTCATGTCTTTTTCATTCATGCTGGTTTCTTTGGCTGACCCATCTTGTAATTCCGGGTATGAATTCTCCTCTATACAATATATATAAAAAGTATATACATATTATACTCAAACAGAAATCTGAACAGGATTCTAGTAAGCATATATATGCAAACATGCGCACCATCTCGTAGTCACATCTCTCGGCGTGCTTCGCCGATACCGTTTCGTTAATGCTAATTCGACCAGCTGCTGTTTTCAACCTTCTTTTTGTTATTTTAGTTTCTAAATAAACCGTGAGTCTCATGCTGGGTTGAGAAAAAAAAACATTTCGGTAATATGTGGCACCCTTGGTGACTCTACCTTGCAACATGCTCGCACGCCACTGCAATCCTATCGACCCTCCAGACCCCCTGGACATGTTACATAGTCTCAACCGATTATTATACAGGTGGATATCTGTATATATTAATATCTCGATGTAAACACTATATAGACGATAAAATGTTACGGTCTGCTAGAGAAGACACCAAATTTTATATTTATTCTTTTTCGGACAGCTTCACATGAGAAGGAGATGGAAAAAGAATCTTTTTTTACAGGAAAATGAGATGGGCGATCTTAAATGGATTGAGAATCTATCGATTAAATGTTTAAGAAATTTAATAAAAAATGGATGAATTAGAACTTTCCATTAGAATTAGTAAACCGTAGGAAATATAAGACTTCTAATTCGCCAGAAACTTGTAAAACAACAAAACACGATGAGTGTGTGTTCGGTGGATTAATACCCAGCACGATGGTACACTCGTTCTCGGGTACAACCGAAAAATTATGGTCACGACTTTACCGCCGCCGGTTTGTGGTACACGTAGAGATGGAACGGGTAGTTGAACGATGCCTCTGATCCATGGCGTTGCCGCAGAGCTCACTCGCGATGTGGGAGAAAGTGCGAGTGAGATAGTGATACAGAAAAGGACTCATATACGGTTTCCTCGTGGTTTTGTGGCGAACCGACTCTACGACCAGACAGAGAAACGATTTTCAGGAACAACTGCACTGTCAGGCATTCAGAAATTAAATAATTATCACAATGAAAAGTCTGCCATTCTATTTTCTGACATTTTTAGTATTTGCAAATGCGTTTCGAAAATAATTTCTTAGATCCTTATTCAAATCTGTTCTATTTCGGCCTGGACAAATAAAAACGGTTCAGAAATTCAAAAAAATGTTTTCGATCAATATTGATTTGAGTAAATTATTTGGGTTGCGGTTCGAACTCAACGTTGATGCACGTAAATAGGACAATGCAAGACCTTAGAATCAGACGTCGATAAAGAATAAAATAAGAGACAAAGTTTTTGTTTATTCTTGAGAAAAGAATTTTTTTTTTGTACAAGAGGATTTATTAATCGTCTTTGTTATTTTAAAGTTGGGGCATCTTTTCTTCAGTGCCGCCGCGAGACTGATTCATGAGTAAGAAGAGGACCGCGTGTCTCGCCGAACGTGACTTATACGCGAAAGACGCGAGGATAGATATAAATTTGTCGTCGGCTATAAATTTGGCCTCGGTCAACGAGACCACAGGAGGTCTTTCTCTTTCCCTCTTCCCCCTCCGTTTTTCTATCTCTTTCCCTTCTTTGCTTCATCACCATTTATGTTTCGCTTTTGCTATACACGTCGCCGCGCCCAACTTCATAGTCGTAAGACTGAGCATTTAACGGTACGTCGCACAACTTTAATGAGAGATTTATAATGAGATTAAGCAGCTGATAGCAAACGTTTACTCCAATATACTTCCACCTCGATTATATATATAGAATTTTCTTCAAATTCGGACTATCGTTATGAATTTGAATCGAAAAACCGGTCAAATCGCCATGAAAACCTTGCCAAAACACTTTATTCCATCAACATTCGATTAATTATACCTCGAGACCAGTAAAAGTGATATATGACCTGTGTTAGAAATAATAAACAAAATTAAGGACCGTATTAATTTACGTTATTATTTCTTGGTCAATAATCTTAATTCATCCTTTCATCATAATTTATTTCTGTTAATGTGTCAAACTGTAGTCTACCATTTTACATTTTGGCATAAAGAACAATAGCAGTTTTTTTCAACTGTATATCACGGAAATTGTAATTGCAGCTAAACAGTTGAATTAATTTTAATTGTAAGCATATGAGCAACTAATATTTTACTACTCAGAATTTCCTGTAATTAATTCTTCAATTATCAATTACAGGAACTTTCATTTCGTGAAAGACGTCGTAACTTTAGATAACAGCTTCATTAGACCACCTCAAAGTATTTTTTGTATCATTGCATGCATATAAATGCGTTTGAGTGACTTCGTTATCGAGAAGATAATAAATGATCCTGCCGAAAGTGAGAGACACAATGTAACATTGGTGTACGAAGGAAAACGACTCTATACGGTGATGAGTTTATTAATGCATGGTCGTGAGGGACTCTTCTCACAAATTGCTTTTTCGGCAATTATAAAGACCGTCATCGACTCCCCGGTTTCCTTTCACAAGAAAAAAAATTACAATTTATAGTGAGGCATTAAGTGAGGCTGTGGTTTTGCGTGATATACCGAGTTGCTGCTGACATCTTCATTCAGGCAAGCTCCCCGTAATAATATTCGCAAAAAAGGGCGTTTGCCACAGGATTTAACTAGTGTTTTTGCAGAGGTAATGCCCGTTTAATTCTTAACAGCTTATCTACAGGGTGAGGCCATTATTTTTAATAACTTACATATTTTCAACTCTACAATGTTTAAGCGAAATATTCTAACTAAGTTACGAAATGCATCATTTAGAGGCGATAATAATATTTTTTTTAAATCAAATGCGAACTTATTTTTTCCATAATTTGACGGAAAAAGCTCATAATATGTTCAAAAGTTATCATACAAAATCGGGATTTGAAAAAAAAAACAAAATAAATGAATCTATTGCCCGCGTAAAAAAAACAGTTTGGGCAAGACGTCTGGGCGAGTCGTCTGGCTTAGAACGGTTTCCCAAACTCTCTTAAATTCTTCCCGAGAGTCTCGCCGAGACTGTTTCCAAAATTGAAAATTTTTTTTTTGGGAGTCTCGCCGAGACTTTCCAAGATTTTTTTGAGAGTCTCGCCGACACTATTTCCAACATTTAAAAAAAAAAAATTTGGGAGTCTCGCCGAGACTGTTTCCAAGATTTTTTGAAATTTTTTTTTGGGAGTTTCGCCGAGACTGTTTCTAAAATAAAAAAAAAAAAATCAGTCTGGGCAAGACATCTGGGCAAGACGTCTTGCCCAGACGTCTTACCGAGACTGTTTTCAAAATTTAAAAAATTTTTTTTTGGGAGTCGCGCCGAGACTGTTTCCAAGATTTTTTGAAACTTCTTTTCTCTTTACATTTATTGATGGTGATAATGAATGACTGGATAAGAAAATTATTTAAAATCATTTCAAGGCCTTAGGCAAAACAAAGTGCAATGGTTGCAAAGTCTTTGGTCTTTGGGAGCAGCCTGTGATTTCTTAATATTAAGTCGAAACCCCGATGAGACTATATAGAAATTGGGCGGACTATTCATGGACGCGAAAGAAGGCCATCTGTCGAGTAAAATTGGAAGCTCTACAAACTTTACTCGACAGGTGGCCTTCTTTCGCGTCCACGGATAATCCGCCCAATTTCTATATAGTCTCGTCGGGATTTCGACTCAATATTATCAAATCACAGGCTATCGTCTGTTCCCAAAGACCAAAGACGTTGCAACCATTGTACTTTGTCTTGCCTAAGGCCTTGAAATGATAAAAAAAAATGTTCACATCTAATGTCATTCATTATCACCATTAATAAATGTAAAGAGAAAAAAAAAGTTCAAAAAATCTTGGAATCAGTTTCAGCGAGACTCCCAAAAAATTTTTTTTAAATGTTGAAAACAGTCTCGGCGAGACACCCAAAGAAATTTTTTTAAATGTTGGAAACAGTCTTGGCAAGACTGAAAAACATTTTCAAAAAATCTTGGAAACAGTCTCTGCGAGACTCTCATAAAAATTTGAATAAAATCTTGGAAATAGTCTCGGCGAGACTCTGTGGAAGAATTAAAAAGAGTCTGGAAAACCGTTCTAAGCTAGACGACTCGCCCAGGCTGTTCTTTTTTACGCGGGTCAGTTAATTTAAAATTAAAATTCAATTCTATAAAATATTTCTTTTATAACAATAATAAATGGACGAACCTTTGAAGTTGAAACACATTTTGGTAGTGAGATTTATTCTCTCACCCTGTATAACTATTACCGATCTGAGAAAGCATCGTGACCAATATGAGAACGATTTTCGGGGGCATCAAAGAGGACAAAATAAAAAAAAATAATTTGAATATCTTGTAATTGGTGACACTGAATGAATCATGGCACCCAAAAAGAAGGAAAGAAGATGAGGTCATATATTCTTCGAGAATATACATATATATGTATTTATTGAGACTTGGGAACGTTTCTGACATTTTTTCATCGTGAAATCCTGGACGTTTATAGTTCTTTAAAATATATTACAATATCGTTTTTATTAGGCTCGTGACAAAAATTAGCGAATGAAACTCGATGAATATTAATACGCTCTATAATTAAGATCGAAAAGTAGATTAACATAACAACAAGTAGGACCCGAGAGAACTTGAAAGAATAAAATTAACGTAATATAACTAGACCTTCGGAACCAAGAAAGGAATATAGAAAATTTATAGCTCCTCGACAATTTTCAGATTTAGAGCTGTCTTTTTCCATCTTGTAACGTCCATATATGTATAGGTTGGAATATATAGTATTCATAAGATACAGCTAGGATGTCTCGTAAGATATCCCAAGTGGGTATACCGTTGACGAGTTGCTCATAAAGTTTCATCGTAAAATTATAACTTCGTTAAACTGCGATTATTTTTCTTGGCTCTATACATTTTTTCCTTGCTTTTTGCCTTTTTCCACATTTTTTATTTTCCTTTTTTTTTTAAATCTTCCAAGCCCTGGCATAACGAAGAAATTACGAGGCCGTAGCCCCCTCGAGAGTAAGGAGTATTCATTAAGTACCAAGTTTCTTAACTAAATAACACGATTAAAGTATTTGCCGCTGTGCTCCAGTACATCACAGTCAGCGGAGGAAGTAAGCGTGGCTATGTGGACAGGGAATAAAAATCTTGAGAGCAAAAAAAAAAATTTTCTTGTTTGCGTAGACTCCTGTTTGCGAAGTACAAATTATAATATTTCATATTATAAATAGAAGATTCATTAAGTCTTTGTGTAAAACGATTTTAATCCATTATAATTAAAATAAGTTTCATTAAATTCCGAGTATATATTCTCTCAATAAAACAATTCTGGGTAGTGAGGGTAGAAATCCGGTGATGTTTAGGCAAATTAAAAAAAAAACTAGATGTAATTTTGCTACTTTCAAGACATTTTTAGCTAATTAATCGATGCTCATTCGATTGAGCGTACCATCAGTACGATTCATTGCGTAATTCCGGAGAAAACATTTACACAGGCTTGGATCTACTCGATTTTAAAACATTCAAGAATTTGACATTTCGGTATATGCGCATGTAGACGACAAAAAATAAAGGATGCGTGTGGCACAATGCAATCCATTTCTGCAGAGCCATCGAAACGACTGATTGGTTACTTTTATGACTGCAATATGCTTGTTTTCAGACATATGAAGCTTGAATATGATGATGCCGTTGATTAGATTTTTCCTATCATCTACACAGACATTCGATGAGTTGTGCAATACGTAATTTGTACAGTTAAAAACGTTCTTCAAAGGGGCAATACGTCCTTCAAAGGCCGGGTCGCTGAAAGTCACTCTACAATCTTCACGTCCATAAAGAATGTAATCGGAATTGATCAGATCACATTCATCGTTGACATTTGGATATCGTTCTCGTTTTGCGAGTGGAGCAGCCAGCAGTCCCTGATACAAAGCCTGAATAATTACAATAAAGCAGAAAAGACCAGCAAGGTAAATTCTTGCATCCTGATTCTTCGGCAATTTAACGAAACAAGAGTTGCAGATCTTTCGAAGAGTGTTGAGAAAAGCTGTCATAAACGTTTGATGTAAAGCTTACTTTAAAATAATTACTTTGATTACGGCCACGATGAATACACCGACTCTTAAAGAGTAGTCGATTGCCGAAATAACTTTCTCCCATTGGGTTCGGTAACCGGTATACTGAGTTACCGCAATCATTATTACGTAGGCAACCAGGTAGCTTCCCGATAATTCCGACACGGCTGTTAATGGCACGACTATGAACATGATGTCACTCCCACCATTCGTCAAATCCGCTATCAAACCATGGCCTTTTCCATCTTTATCAACAAATTCTATAGATTCGTTTCTCGAATGAAGCATCATTCTAAACGTAGCATTCATATACTGTAACATCATCTGGAATCGGTAGCTAGTAACCCTGAACCGAAAAAATTCACGAGTTTTAGTAAAATTCGTTAGCATATCATTTTTTAAAGTTGTTATGCGAACTTCCTATCCATCGACATCTGTCGTCTAGTCAAAATCAATATTTTCGCAAATGTCCACATTTTCTGAATATTTTCATACGAAAAGGGTCCATGGATAGTTGTTTATGTCGTTCTCAGTTCGCTCTAATTTTCAAGGGGTTAGGGCATACTGGGTATATAAGGATTAAACATGCAAATCAATGGTTCTTCATCACCGTGATTGCAAACAGACTTAGCCCCGAGTATATCCATCATCCATACTGTCTACAAAAATTCAAATGCCTTCGAACATTCCATTTCCTTACTGGAATCCTTACTGGAAGTATATAAAAAAACTGAGCCATGTGGTTCCACCATCTAGAATTCTTGATTTTAATGAGAATTTCCCCGAGCTCCAGCGATGTTGCGACCGAAATCGCAAAGACCTGTAACTTTTATCGAGATATTTTCGATGCTAAACCGTTTTCCACTGAACTTTTGTTAGGATTCAGCAAAACTGTACTAAATGGTGAGTTAGCTAATGCAATCGCAGCCCAGAAAGAATCAGATAACCTTCCAGGCAGACCGATTTCCTTCACGCGCTTCAGTGTAGCAGAATCTTATGATTTTTGCCTGAAAATCATCAATGTATTCGTATTTACTATTACATTTAAATGAATGGAATATCATTTTTTGTTACAAACTTTAAAGGGATTCGATGTGAAAGTTTAGTTCTGACGGCCTGATAATTTTTAAACCATACGATTTTGTAATATTATATATGTCTCACTCATTTTGGCATCTCGTGTATTATTTAAAAAGTTCGTTACAAAAAATGATTTTTTTAAAAATTCAATCAGTTTTCACTTCTACGAAAAAAAATTCAGTTCATTCTGGTTTCGCATTTTCCACATTTATAGAATTTGACTTGTTTTGAGCAAACAAAAGATAAAAATAAAATGGGTAGTCTAAGGAAATTTTATTTTTCGGCAATTAAATCAAATAGAAATATAAAATAATCATTGAAAAGCTTGGAACATAGATTTTTTTAAACTACATTAAAAACTGTACATATATAGTTGCCGAATTATTACCTTTTATTGAAATGATAGAGAAAGAATTTTGATTGATTATATACTTCTCTAATAAATAGCCACATTCAAAAATACTCTAATAAGTTTCCCCTTTTTTCATGAACTAACATATTCGAAATTTGTATTAATATAACATGGTCAGCTCTTTAAAATGAAACTTTGACGTGAAATGATTCCGTATAATTGAACATTTCGAAATGAGTCTGTTAGGTTTACTGTAATTTCGGCGACATCGGGCGATTCATAGGCTACTGGTAGCAGCTTTCCACTAACATTCATTATCACTACAGATTGCAAGATTAACAAAACGTACCAAAAATTCAGCTGATTCATGTTAGTTTAAATATTTTTATCGAAACACCATGGATTCGAATGCTCACAGAAAGTTTTTCCGCTTTTTACTGCTAGTCGATGTTACTTGGACGACCTTTTTATACGACAAAACACCATTGCCAATGACTACCAATCGCGTCAAATGCTATTCGTTTTAATATAGACATGTTGAATGTATGCACTTCACTAAAATATGTACGAGCTACTGCAATTGTATAGATGCGTTTAAATTGCATGCTCGTCCATCAAGGCCTGGTAAAACACCAACTGAGCAATCATGAGTGCGAAAGAGAACAGCACTTTTTTGTACATACAATGAGTCCCCAGCTGAAGATGTCTGGTAATCTTTATAGAGATACGAAATACAAAGAAAGTATTTCACGAGCTGCTTTAACAAATTGACTTCAATACGTTTTAATCTATTGATATTTTTTCCGAATGTAGAAAAATAGGGCTCTCTTCTATTCTATCCGATTAACGTGTTTGGCCTATATTCCTATATTGGACTTTTTCGACAAAAACCTATAGTTCTCGATTTCCTCCGCATTTTCTAAAACTTGTCTTTTTTCGGAACAAAAACTGAATAACTTTGTGAAAAAAATGGTACGAAACTTTTTAAAAAACGATCTTAAAGATATTGCTATCCTATTTCAGTTTGTCAGGAAAAAAACTTATGACAAAATTTCCACGAACTTTGCGTCCAATTTTTGACAGTGGCCAAAAAAATGGGCATGTTGATAATTACATAATAGGTTCAAACATATCGTAGAAAATAATATAAGAAAACTGGGCTAATGTATCCAAACGTTTAGTCGGCAATGTGTTTGTTTGACTTTCTTTTTGTCATTTTGTGGGTCACATGTAAGAGCGAACGATGAAATATAAACTTGACTGACAACCACTTCGTGGTCCATATTGGGAAAACTTTCATCGTTTTGCCAATGTTATGATTCAATTCTGAAAGTTTTAGAAATCCTATTTTTCTAGATAATTGACCATTGAACTACATATTTACATATAATTATCACAGTTGTTTATCAAGTACAAAGACACTTTCAATTTTTTTTTTTTAATTTTTATGCCAGTCTTTTTTCTAATACTGTAAATGGGTTTTTTCTAATATTAAAAATTGATTGAACAACTTTCAGTCTATCAATGATTTCAAACTATTTACGACCTTTTTGTGGTTACGATCAAATTTATGTAAGGTTTCAATGTATTCGATCTTTTTCGATAGGATATTATAAGTTTTTCTCTGGTTTTTTCAGAATACATCAAAAGTTCTCTTTTGTATTCGAAATAATTCTTCCTATTCAGTATCTGAATTACGTGTGATAATAATGTGCATGAAATATTCATACTGAACAGAAAAATAAGCCATCAAATTGTAAATAAATATTTTGTTGAAGCAAATATGAAACAATCACGTCACTCTTTATACCTTGGCGAATGTCACGGTCTTTCTTTTCTTCGTTCGATCATCTTGAAGAGCCATTGGAGTTCATAGGGCATAATGCTGACAGCTATATCATAAGTTTGTTCCTGTGGTGCGAGAAGAGTGAAGAGTGTAGCTGGTCGGAGTCTCGCCACGGGGAATCGAACACGAAAGATGTGATACGTTCACATATATATGTATATAAAAACAAACATATACATATGAGATGCATACAGATGCATTTATACGTCTTTCTTCGATGTTTCATTCGTGGCGGGAAAGAGTGATGTTTATATCTCGTGGAATTATGCTGTAGCTCGATTTGGATTTATAATAAAGAAGGATCATTCGTGTCTTTTCGTGGCGCATCAAGTCCGAAGATGAGGCATGAATCTGAACGGACCCAAACAAAGACTATATTCGAGAGAAACTAAATGGGAGAATGAGACAGTATAATATAAGCGAGAGAAGGTTGTAAGCTGGGCGCATAAATTATGGTAATCCAGGAGAGTTCCTCGACAGAGTCCCCTTAGTAGCGAGTAAGAGAGAGATGCTGCATCAGCATCAGCTAGAATCCCGAGCACCCGCGCGCGCTAACCGTGAGCACTCCTGGCAATTTGAATTCAGTTAACGTGACACGTCTGATTTGATGCCGCAGGGGCCACCTGCCTGTAAGTGGCGTCCGTTCTCAAGAATGAAGTCTCTCCTAACGAGAAGTGCATTCGGTCTTTTATGTTGAACTGTCTGCGATATATAAAGCCAGCAACGTAGAAATGTTGTTATTTTGCATCAAAATTCTACATTGAATATTAGCGGCGTATATTTTCGAAAAATTGCAAATTAATACACAGAAACAAGTTTGAATAATGCAAAATGTCTCTATTTCTCTTCATTTGATTCGTTTCAACTCAGAAAATGTTTAATCCAAAGTGAATAAATTAGATGGGGAAGAAATAAATTCATTTATCTTGATGTAGGTGAAGCCCCACACGAGAGGGTTGAAGTCAGCAGCAATTTTTTTATTCCATCAATGAAGGATAGTAGTATATACAGAAAAAGTGGGAAACAATCACCACGAGACTGTCCTCCCACATTTCCTCTTCTCTCGATTCTCTCATGTACACACCGTGAACTTTTGGAATAAACATCGACGTAATGGCAGTTTTATCGTGAGTTTATTTGTCAGAAAATACACGAGAGTGCAATGATGCGCGACCCGTAAACAGGGCGTACACGATTCAGCATTGAATCGCTCATACTCTATATAATACTACGACGTGGCTATTTTATTTATTTTTACTTTTTTTCTTTCTTTTTGTTCATTTTTTTTTATTTTGCGAACGAGCTTTATGGAGTATTTTGTGGAGGAGGAAGAGAGACGGAGAACGGGAGAGACTGGCTTTTATGCCAGCCACGTTTTATTGCGATATCTAATTATAATCCCGTCACGGTGTACTATTGTGCTTGACTCTCCGACTCTCTTGCGACTATAAGCTAGTTCCTGGCTCTCCTTGTTTCTCTTATTTTGACAATTTATTTTTGCTGATTTTTTTTTTTTCATTCTCGTTTTTGTTCTTGCTTTTTGCAACGACGATATAAACTTTAACTCAGCCATATATCCTGCACGCTTTCTTGATCCTTCTCTCACGTAGGGATCTATTTATTTCCCGTCGTCAGCAGGATTCTAGATGTCCTGCACACTGTTTATCGGCGTACACGAATTCTTGTATAGGACACTTTATTCTGCTTATTCGATTAATTATACGACCTCAAAGATCTTGAATTAAAACCACGTGTGTTATTTTCCATTAACCTTGAGTTGCGACCATTGGACCATTTTGATCTAACAATAAGCCAAAACCATCATGTTCGACCAAATTGAAATGTACTTTCCGTTAAAATTCGATTGCAGTAGAAAAAATATTTTTTCGACATTGCGCCATGCGCCATTCGGTCAGTCAAGGGTTGTTCTATTGTTTAAAAAAAATGTATCACAAAATTCCTTCAAAACGATCAAGGCTCAAAAAAATGGTGGTAATTTAGGGATGATCGAACTTTGACAAGCTAAAAGAGAATTTGATTCTTGAACCTTGTATAATGACACTGATATAATTATGGAGCAAATAAGCAGCCATTTTACAATAAAATATTAATAGAGTCAACGTAGAATGTCCCATGCATATGTAATAGTATAAATCCATCAAGGGATCAGCTTAATAGACCCGGATATGTCGGATCCAACTGCATATCGATTTTACAAAGCCGATATAATTCATGAGATTATGACATAAGTGTATTCAAATGCCATCTATTTTTCAATCTTGATATCACGATATGTTCCTCTATGTGACACCCAGCGTCACGAATCTACTACTCGTTTTCTTTCTCATTTTCTAATAACACTTTTTCCTCATTCGTTATACTTACCAAACATTCCCTCATTTCAGTTTTATAACTTATAATGGATTCTTTCCACGCAATGTTACATACACACACTTCGCGTGCTTCTACCTTTTTCCATATCGACAATGACATCGACGATATCGCCATTTTGTGCCATATTACGTTTGTGTTCAACGCTTTTGTTTTTGTTCTTTCGTCGTAGAAGCAATAAAATATTACGGAGCCACGAGGGTGAGTAGTAGGAAAAAAAATATAGTACACACTTATCGAATACTTTACTTTGTTTTCGATGCGTGCACGAGTCGTATGATTTAAGGAGATGATAAGAAAAATAACGTCCTGACAAAGCTTGAGATATTAATCGCACCTGGAATCGCTCTTATGGCTCTACGTTGTTTAAAAAATTCTAAAAGTATATCTATGCTTTTATAATGTATTTATAATTTTTCAGAGGACTAAAAATTCCGTGATTATTCATGTTAATTGATAAAGTTCATGAATTTAATACGATTCATACTAATGGGAAATTTTGACATGAGTTATTGCGATAAAAATGCACAATTGCTTTGAAGTATGTTAATGCGATGGAAGATACTGTGAAAAGCCGCACCTTTTATTTTTGACATTTTTTATATTATTTTATGATTTTTTGCAACTAGGATGACATTAATTAATATCATTTCTCTCGTTTAATTCTCGCTGAACTTTCTGTCTAAAGATACCAGATGAGAGCGACGAATCATATTTCTTTTTTCGGACAGATATTTTGGGGTGTTCTCACAGAGCAGACTCGATTAATCATTTGCGGTTTGTCGTTACATTTCAGTGTCAGGATGAATCTCTCTCTGCAATCGACGAAAGGTATGCACATACTCCTGCTGTGAGATCGATCAACGCCAAGAGAAATCTACAAACGTTTTGTTCCGTTGTATGCACGTGATGTTCCATTGGTACAAACGTTAAGGGAATTTGTTATCAGTTTACTGTCCTCGTATTTGAAATGCCATTTGAATTCTTTTCAGAATATAGTCGTGATCTTCAATGCTAATAAAAAAAAAAAAAAAAAACTGGGAGTAAAGTAACGAAGTACAAATTTGCTCTTCAAACAGTCGTAGCATTACTCTTGGCTTATTATTTTTTTTTTTCAATTGTAATATAGTCTATATTTTTTGTTGAAAAGTTAACACAAACTCTGATAAATAGACATCGATTAATACGTGCCTTTCGTCGAGAATGAGAATTAAGTTTGCACAAATTAAACGAGAGTTTGCTTTCTTCAAGAGTGAATGTCCCTTCGTTAAACAGAGTACGACAAAGCTTGTCTTATTACCATTGAGAAAAGGAGTCTACTTTGGGTACTGTATAGATACAGCATCAGACGGAAGAGATGGAGAATATTCTTCAATTTTCCGATGTTGGCAAAATCCAGCAGACCGAGAGCAGAGAGCGGGAATTCTCTCTCTCTCTCTCTCTCTCTCTCGCTTTCTCTCTCTATCTCTTCCTCTTTCTGTTACTCTTTTCCCCTCGGTTTTCTGTGGTGGACAATAGTTATTTCGCCATCCGAAATATTTCAGTTTCGAAGGACCACCCCATTTTTGTTGGTACAGTTATTGTCAGTTTCTTCGTAGTCTCATTGATAATCAGAAGATGGTGCTATGTCAATAGCTGTTTCTTGATCATCCACTTAAATGGCCAATCGCTCTATCGTTTGGCCTAAGCCGGGGGTTTTCTGCCGCAAGTCGGCTGAATTATTTACGGGTGAAACGGTTTTTTTCAGTCTACAAAACCGGCGTCAAAAGCGACCTAGCTGTGGGTTGTAGGAAAAAGGAAAAAAAACGAATGTACATACCCATACCCATACCCATGTACACCAGAAAAAAGAAGTGAATGAGTTGGAGAGGGGAAAAGAAGGGAAAACGAGAGGAAATATTTCAGTCAGAGATCTCCATCGTTACGTTCTCGCGGGAGCTTTTGCAATCAATATTGCAGAAAAGGTGAATGATACCGAGAACGAAGAGAAATGAAAAAAAGGTAGAGCTATGAGAGAAGAAGAAAGAATCGAGGATCGAGGAGATGAAGAAGTCTTTCAGAGGTTCGCTAGGTTGTCGACGGAAAAAAGAAGGGGAAAGGGAACTTGAGCTCAAGCTCTCTCAAGAAAAGTCACTGCATAGCTGTGCGCTTGCAAAGCTTTACAATGAAACGAAAAAAAACCTGATGGCAAAGGAGGAGGGAGAATAGAAAAGAGTCCTTCGTCCTTTATCCCTCGTTCTTCATTTAGTTCTATTTCTCCTTTTTTTCAATTCCCGTTTACCGCAATGTCCATCAAGGATAGAGTGAACTACAAGAAAGGTCATATAACGTTATATACTAAAATACAGTGAAAAATCCTGTAAATTACTTTTCTCGTTAGAAAATATCGCTAATAATAATTTTTTCATCGTCGTTCAATTGCATTTTTAGTTATGCATTGAAAAATTTCTTGTTCCTTTTTTTATGTTCTAAAAATGTCGAAATAATGCAAACAAACTTTTGTGGCCAAATGTCAAAGCTCAGAATCGTTTATAACACCGCATTCATCAAAGCTACACAATTCCGTCTTTCATCCTTTAATCCTACGAGCTGATTTTTATTTTATCTTACCTTGTTCTCTCCGCCTGACGTGGTGCGCACTTTTTTCTTCACGTTCTTTATTAAAAATTGAGGTTGCAATTTCCCTCTCGGGCACGTTGGGACCCTTCGCGCAAACCTCTCTAAATAAAGAAGCCATGGGGCGAAGCTTTTATCGCTCGCACCCGGGCGTAAGGTAAAGTGGGGTAAAATGGGCTCTCCACGAGAAATATGTCACTTTGAAACGATTTCCTGAGACCTGAAAATTTTCCGAAAATTTCATTTATTTTCTACTATTTTACCACTATAAATTTTCAGACAAACATTTCACAAGAAATGTCTGTTGTATTCCGAGATTCTGCAAAATGACGATAAACATAAGTTACAAAAATGCACCAAAGAAGACTTGATACTTAATTTTACATAAGCTGCATGTTTCAATTAGTTTAATTTCAGTTTTTTATAAACTTGGAATTTCAATGAATTGCGCACGTTTTATTAGTACTGAAATCGTGGTTATAGCGTTGGTGATCCATTTTGCCTCATTTTGTTGTAAATAGATGTGTGCGGTGAAAACCTCTTCGCGGCTTGGCCTCATCCCTCATTTTGTTTTGCTCGTCGTCGTTTCGTGTTGCTTGCGGGCCTCCACGACCTCAACCTGGTCTCCCTTGTATATACACGAGTTGGATCTTCTCTCCCAAAGCTCTGGAGTTACGTGTGCTTTCCTCTCTTTCTACAAGCTTCAAGGAACTGAACTTTATTGGTTCCGGAGCAGTCACCGTACGACATTTCCTCTCGCACGGATAACCAAAGACTTCGTGGCTTTCGTATCCACGTCTCTTTCCCTCTCTGCTACTTTCTCATCGTGTACCCTGTCAGACGAAATTAAGAGAGGAAAAGAACAAAAAAAAATCGGTGGTTACACTGTACGATTAAATATATATATATGTTTCTACGTCAGAAGAGATGTCATCAGACTTTTGGCAATGAAAGGTTTTGACGACATAACGTTTAAGTGACGCTAGCATTAAGTTTTCTCTCGCCAAACATTTTTTGTTACATATAATAATTAACGATGTTTTTAACGTAATTATTTTTACAATTTGACATAATCTGGGAAAGATTTTTCCACTGGAGAAAAAAAAAGATCAATATAAAAGAATATTTTAATGACGATATTAAAAGCCACCTACGTCGATGCTACCTTCCGATGGTACGCAAAATATAACTGCTCAATTATGAGATCGTAAGACGAGTAATAAAAGAGCGATTCGGGAAACGAGTTGGGTTCCTATCGTTTTCTCTCACCAGAATCGTCTTGGTGCGTCTTCATTAACCGCTCGTTGTATCGACCGTACCTCGTTTCCTTAGTGGCAAACGGGTCTGAGGAATTCATATTTATTATGAAAAAACGCTCAGCGATGAAAGAAAAAAAAGCAATAACGCCTCGTTATTATTATTTTTTTTTCATCATCTCAACATTCGGTTCTTGGAGAAAAATATTTCACGTTTATCGGCGCAATAGAAGAGCTGAGTTTTACTTATATTTTTGAGAAATCCCTATGGCGCTATGCTAATTTATGGTCAAGAATTTTCACACCGGGGGGTTCGCCGGTGTTGAGTGCCGCGGCGCCTACAACCGTCTAATCTTGTCCTCGTCTTCCTATTCCAACGTTTTCTCTCTTTCTCTGTCTGCTTCCTCTGGGTTAGGTCGTGTGTCCAAGAGAGTCTCTCCAACTCTCGAAGGACCCCCAACGGTGAGCCAGACTGGAAGATTACCTTCCCAGAACCGTTTTCACTCCGTCTTTTCATATCTTTATCCCCCTCTATCCTTCTCCTTTATTCTTTTTCTATTGAGTCTATATCTTAGCTCTCGATAACATGCTTGTACGTCTTGACACCAGGACAAACTGGCGGATGATCACGCCGACCTCCCGCCAGTACCAGTTTCTACCAGCCTTCGTCATAAATCGGCATTGACAACTTCCAGATCATCCTCGCATCTGCTTCCTTTATTTACCTTTTTTCTTCCTTTTTCTTCCAAGCATCCTTACTCTTTCACTCTATCTCAGACTTCGACTATAGACGAAGACATAAGTTAAGGGATTCCAACCCCCTGGTGCTTTGGGCAATTCCTTAACAGGTTGTCAAATATATTTTACGAGTTCAATGTGTATTAGTAGTTATAGATATAACCGGTTTTTCAAAACGTTGCTACCTTTGCACATGCTTATAACATAATTATTCTTCCGGTCATCTGAAAATTTTGAAAAATTCAAAGAAATTTATTATTTTATGAAATTCATTATTTTATGAAATTTTCTGCAACGCGAACGATTTTTCGAAAAAATACTATGATCAAAGACATAATCCAAAAATATATATTACGTTACCAATCCCAATCGACAATCCAAACGTTTATCTGTAATTAATGAAAATTAGAAAAATCTTTGGAAACCACACCATAATAAAAAATTGATAGAATTTTCTATTATTTTATTTCTATTAATCGTTGTAAGAAAAAGGATTGAATCGATTATAGGAGCAAGATAAAGAATGCAATTACAGTATATTTTCGTTTACGTAATTAAATCCTTCTCTAAAATTTCACCACAAAAAGTATTCTAAGCATTGTAATTTTTGGGGAAGTCCTTTAATGACGTAATCATTCTCAAATACAGCCCGAACAAAGAATTCGAAATGAAAAATGCGAAATAAAAATGAAAATTCCATGGCATTCATCTTACCGTCGAGATTCGTCGAGGGAATCTAGAGTCCCTAGCAACACACATTTTTTTGTAGCTCGGTGACTTCCGATAATACATACCATGTATATGCGTATATATCGGTATATTATATACCACACACAACGCATAACTCTCTCTCTCTCTCTCTCTCTCTCTCTCTCTCTCCCCCTCCCTCTCTCCATTCGTTCAGTTATTTTAACGGTGTAAGACTATATCGACTGCTACATACGTGTATGTATACTTATGGTTATATACACATTTATACAGTCATGTATATGTGTCCGAAGGACCCATCTGTTGGTAATTTGTAAGGCAAGTCCGGGCAATTAAAAGTTTGATGCGAGCATTAAACTCGTCGGGTTATAAAACAACGCGAGTGATGGGGGATGCAGGGAGAGAGAGCGTTGTGCCCGCGATGCGAGGGCAAAAGGCGCGCACACACATTCCAACCCTGGAAAAGACGTAGGATCGAGTGAGAGTCAGTTTTGTTTCTCTTGCGTGTGTTGGACAGCGTATAAAATCGCGGTGCACCGACGATACGTTATATATTACGAATGTCCGTACACAAGTACTCTCTCCCTACGTTTAATACGCGAATACACCTACGTACAAATATATCATACTTATCGTCTCCTAAAAGTCAAAAAGACGTATATTCCATCGCAGAGCGTGCAAAATCGTCTGGTATATATCCTTTCGACTTTTAGTTTGAGAAACGCATTTACTATCTTCGAATAAACGTGTTAAAAATGAACAATTAAAAAAATTATTTCCGCAATAATCCCACGACGAAGCTACATCAATTATGTTGTGTTCGGTCTATCGGTGTTAAGTTATGAGAAAAATGTTGACAATTTATTTTACCTTCGTTGCTGTGGATCTCGAATTTTGATCAAGATTTATTTTCGTTTAGGTTTCATTTTGTTGTTGTTATTTTTATAAATATCTCTCGTCGTAATTTCAATATTGAAATTATCGTAATATACGTATCGTAAGATATCACAATTTTATATCATCATTCCGTTTGTTTTTTTCATCTGAGGTACAACCAATCTACACTTATATAGAATAATTACAACAGTGCATCGATTTTTTTTTGTATGCACGTATTGAATTGAATAACATACAGTTAATTATATCCGTGTGCATTGGAATCGTTGAGTTGCACGCCAAATTGAATCGGTATTATATTTTTTGTTTACTTTTAACATTTTTTTCAAATTCCCTTTGCAAGGTAAAAAAAACTAGCAGTTATCGGCTTGAAAATGAACAAGCGTGTATAAAACTCATTGGTTCGTTAACGTAAATAATATCATGACGTTTATTGAGACGGTAGAATAGCATAGCAGCAGGATTGAGAGATATGGGATGAGAGAACGTATAACTGATTGGTGAATATCACGTGAAATTATAAACGAAACGCTTGTACGTATTTATTTATATACACGATCTCCCTCGTTCTGCAAATGGAATTATAAGATACGTTTGCTTATCGGTATGCTCGTATAATCTTCGTATATTAAATTAATAAAACGGCGTCGCCTGAATAACTTTCATATCTATACGATTCTCCGACTTCACTGCGAGACCGAGAAATATCGGATATTAATATGTACCCGAGTATAAGAGCGGTATAATTGATTGAGGAGTATTAAAAGATTGGAGCTTCTCGTCAAAGATGTACATTTATGCAATTACATATACCTTCGTACCGATAACAATCAGCGCATTCATAAATATCGTAAAATTCATAAATAATGTGATTCAATAATTATGAGAGATAATATTTTATTAATTTTAGTAACTTTATTACAAGTTTCGATAAGTAAATCGAGGCTTCTAAATTTATAAAAAAATAGTGTAATTATTAAAATATAAACTGAGAAAAAATTTTGTTCATCGAACAAAATCCCATTTAGTTGGACGAGAAAATGCTGGGTTCGATTATTTTATTTTTTTTTTTTGAATGGCAAATGATTTAGTCTATTCAACAAAAAAATAGTTGAATCCACCATTTTCTCGTCGAACTAAATGGGATTTTGTTCGATGAACAAATTTTTTTTCTCAGTGTAGAGAGTATTTTTGCGAAGGGTTGCCAAATTGAAATTCAATAGAAAATTATACCTAATTAAAATATTTTATCTCTATAAATAAAATCGTTTCTATTTTTCTCCCCTTCTTTTTTGTTGAGGCTTGAATTTTTTAAATCTGAAATTGTAATCATGAGCGAAGGGAAAACATCGTTATTTCAGATTGACCTATTTTAATGATGTACCTCTTTGATTGGATTAAACGTGGACTGGTTCAGTTAAACGTGTATCATTTATCCAAATGCAATGCTTACAGTAAACACACTCATACGAAATATTCATGGCGGATTGAGGAACGATGGAAGTTGTTGGGGAAGGTATTGGAAAATCCAATGAAACGGGGTTAATTACTCGCCATCCTCGTTAAAGCTGTACCATGGGAAACCGCATCGCATCGTGTACGGGGCTGCAGCGAGCTTTTCAAGCAAAATAGACAGCCAGGCAAGTGAAAGCTTCGAAGTCCTTGATTGGCTGCTTTCAATGAACCTCCCTCCCTCTTCCCCTTTTTCATATACACATATTCGTAGCCTCTACACTCTTGTGAGGGTGGTGTTTCTCTCATTGCTTTCGCCCTCGATCTGCGAGGGGTTCCGATTCGAGGTGATGACGTCGGTCGTACTCCTGGAAACGCTAATTGCGTCAGCGAAAATCGAGTTTCTGGCGTGGTGATAACGTGCGTACAGCGAGGAAACGAAGAGGAGGGTGTCAGTTATACAGTGCGGATATACAACCCTCACGACCTCTTCCGTGTACGCTCGCACTCACTTCATTCAATTTATAAAAGATAAGAAATACCGGCCTTCGGTAATTGACAATTAGGAATAACAACCAGAGAGACAGAGTTATGCCACACGATGAAATGTTTTTAAAATGATTCAACAACTTTTTTCAGGTCCAATTTCCCTACCTCGTTGTCATAATATAAATGACTGAACATTCATGTATTCGCCTATTGCATAAAGTCCAGATAAAATTAAAGAACCGAATGTAAATATATTAGACGTCAAAGTGTTTAATATAAATTTTTTTTTCATTATATAAATATATTTTTTCTCATTTTATTACATTCGTCTACGGTACCTGAAAGGTACACAGTAAATAAAAATAAAAGAATAACCGCTCGCTCTATTTTACCAGCAATTTCTATCTGCTTCAGAAAATATTATTTCGTGCAACAATATTCGTCAAAATACCAATGAACAATATAAAAAAATGGATACAATGGTGCATAGATATCGAAGATTAGATTTCAAGGCTGTGATTCATTTTTCGTTCTCTGTGTAGCAGGTATATATGGAAGCCAATTTGTTTCGTCTGGGTTTGGCCAATCCTATTCATTATGTTTGGTTCGGACACGAGGGTCTCTCAACGAAGGGTAGTTTTGGCACTGAATATACGATCCAAAATATGTAACATACCCATATACATAAAGGGATTCCTATTTCAGGTTCTTGCAAACAAAAAGGAGTATCAGACACGTTTATCATGCTGGTTGTCCTGACTTACGTCTTTTTTTGTGGAACGTCAGTTAATACAGTTGCATACCTATGTATGTAGCTACCTGTTAGCTGTTGGCACTGCTGGTGGTGTCGAAAGGATGCGTTGGTCGGTTTCCTTGTGACCATATAATACATACATTATCTATATAGATATAAAAAGTGAAGAAGGGATGCACGACGTGGCACGTCGACGCCGACGTGCTTAGTTGCCGAAGTACAAATTAGATTATGCGTCGGTGTCGCTGCGGGGGTGCCAACAACCCTCCCCGCCCTAACTCTCTCTCTCTCTCTCTCTCCCTCTCTCTCTCTCTCTCTCTCTCTCTCTCTCTCTCTCCCTCTCTCTCTCTCTCTCTCGGTTGCCTCTTCTCTGAGAAAAGTTAGTCCCTACTGTCTTGCCCTGTTGTTGCTCCTGATGTTTCCAACCCAGAGTCCCTCGACGACCCAGGGTGCGTTGCGCCATACAAAAAAACCCAAACTCCTGAACCCCCTTCACGCACCCAGTTCATCGTTTTCAAAGTCACACCCCCCGTCGATTAACTTTGGAATATTTATCAATATTTATTCTCCAAGAAAAGCGAAGTTGAAAATGTTTATATATAGCTTCGCCAGATGAAATTTATGGCCATTATTCACATTTTATGAGGTCATTTATACCGTTACGCTTGCTACGGCGGTGAAAAAATTCAAGAATCTGACATCATTTCGAGCATTTGAGTTAAATTCATAATTTTTAATTGTAGACTCTGAAAAAATGATTTCAATTTTTTTTCTTCAATTAGTTAGACGTATGAAGCACAGTTTCATTTCACAATGTAATTTTTTATCTGCGTCAGTGATTTTTTTTTTACTCTCGTTCGAAACTCTTGAAAGCTCATATTGACATCATATATTGTCTGCGACAGTCTTTCTTTCCATACAAGAGATATGAAATTGGAGCGTAAGAAAAAGAAATGCACGCACAGTTGAACAAAGAATAAGAACAAGAGAGCAGCTCGCCCGATGGAAAAGTGTCGATGATTGACACCAATTTCTATGCCAGTTAGGGTGTATACGTGTGAAAGATTGAAATCCTACATCTACGTATGCGTCAGTACGAAAGTGGAGTATCGATCGTTTGGGAGAACGAGCAGAGAGGTCTGTCTGATGCGCTTTAGGTTTTTCTTTCTCTCTGTCTTTCTCCGTCTCTCTTTCTCTCTCTCTTTCAACAAGAACGAAAGGTTTTTCGTATCCCGGTCAAGCGGGGCTTTCGGTGGGTAGGGATTCCAATTCTATCGGGTTTCCAAGGAGGGATCAAGTAGTGCACCACCGCATCACGATTCAATATCGACTCTCGTTTCGCGCACACGTCGCCATTCTCGTTCAAAAACCACGAATACAAAAAGTAAGACACGAATGGTAAAATGAGCGAGGGATGGAAAGAGAGAAAGAAAGATCAAATTTTCAAACTCTGGGAATTTTAAATTGAACGATGCTTCGTTCTATCTCGACTGGCCTCATTCGACACGAGAATAATGTAAGTGAAAAACGTTCTATTCAAGTTGTGCACGAATGATTGAATTTACATGGGACATTTTACACTCGTACCAAATTTCATCAGTTTTTTATATAAATGCGATATTTCACAGCCATTTGATTACAATAATATAGATATTAAGCACAAGCATTCTTTACACAGCCCTAATTATAGATTATTAAATTCAAAGTATTAATTATTGCAAAAAAAATTGAAGCAAATGTCATTTCCTTCTATCTGCTAGCCTTTAAAGAATCTTATAATACTACCTCATTTTCTCGCCCTCCCCCTTTGGAGATACAATGGCACTCTGTGGTGTTCGGTAAATTCATTTACCAGTAAATTCATTGTTCGAGGTGAGGAGACAAATTGTTGTTTCCTCCGTTCATTAACCACATTCCAAAGCCCTTAACTTTACTCATTCACTCAATGTCTTTCGCCTATTCAGTCTCTATTTCCATCTCTCTTTCTTCTTTACCCACTTTACCTCCTCCACCCCCACCCTTAGGGTACCGTGGCGAATTTTCTCTCTTTCAAACTCTTCCCTCATTATATTGCCTTTCTCTTCCTTCTCCGAGTACTTTGATGAATAATATATTGCGATGACTGTCTGCATTGTTTCGCGTGCCTCGACGGTTCTAACAAATCGTGTATAAATACACATATGAGATATAGACTTGGGTATATGTAATACTATGGATGTAAATATATACGCATGCATCTAACACATGCATCAACCGGATGCTGCATGCTCGTCTACGCGATTTCCCGCTACGTGACGCGACAACGACTTCTCTTACAATCTTTATTCTTATATACTATTTCGTCGTATCCGCTCTGCGCGAAAAGAATAGACGCGGGGGTGTGAGAATGGATCACGAAGCCGCGTGCGATCACATCAAAGTCCTCTTCTTCCGACGACAAATCTCGAGGTGACTCGTGACATTAACGAACAAAACGTTACCGAGAATTAGTCTCGAGAAGATTGATTGATTTATGTTGGAAACACGACTGGAGGGAATTCATATATATTTCTTAAAATTACTCAAGTAGTCCAGGAAATTTGTCGACAATTTATTAGCAGAAATAATATTTCATTAAGCTACTTTGAATTTTAATTTATGTCAACGAGTTAATTCCATTTCGACTGGACTAATTAAAACTCATCACATTATTTTGAAACAATTGTATCAGAATTTGATTAACTGTAAGCCCAGTAAATTAAAAAATAATGTCACTTTTCCAGCCGTATATTTGTAGTCGTAGAATTTTTATTCCTTACCAAACGCCAAGAGAAAAAATAATTGTAGCATCGCGTTCCTGCTAACGAGAAATGAAGTTTACGGCATGTGTCTCAAAACCCCATTCCACTATGCAACTTGATTCTTTTCTCATTTCTTTATCTTTCGAGCTCCATTCATATGGGGCGCACGTACTGCTATCTGAAGAATTAATAAGCCTCAAGAAACAGTGGGTTGACCATATTTTTATATGTGATTTAAGAATGCTCCAGAGTCTGAAGTATAAAATTTCACAACAGCGGATTTCTGAATTTGATTTCAATTTCAAATATAAACGATATCAATTACAATTTATAGGATAAAAAGGAAGAAAGGTGGAACATATTGAAAAGTCTCAAAACTTTCTATGTTCATATTTTCACCAATAAGAGTTTTTACATATGAAACGATAATTTGCTATTCATTAAAAACGTATTGAAAAGTCTCATTAAAAATATATTGAAAAGTCTCAAAACTTTCTATGTTCATATTTTCACCAATAAGAGTTTTTACACATGAAACGATAATTTGCTATTCATTAAAAACGTAAGATTCCAGGGCTCCAATGATTTTGAGCATAATTCCATGTGGTCTATAGCGATAAAATATTCAGGATATTAATTTTGCAAGTTTCAAATTGCTACATAAACATACATACATGTTAAGATATTTTTGCCTCATAAGGAAAGGTTCAAAAACAAGCTAATGGAAACATTAAATAAAACGGAAATTTATGAGAAATTTGACGGATATAATTAAAGGAAAAAGCAGAAAAGAGAACCGATGTAAAAACTGAAGAAGAGAAAAATTGGAGTTTAAGAAAAATGCCTCCACTGTGTTTTGTAACAAGATGTTCTTCTTGGCAATAATATACTAAATCAATTACTCTAGTCACTTTCGACTTGATGTATCGACTGGTTCCTTCGTGCTACAGAGCAATTCTATGCTTCACATATCTATACGTTCATATATATCTATATAGATATTAAACAGATGAGATATATTCTAAGCTGTGCTAACTCGTTAGCATAACTCGTTTTGTCAAGTGGCACGTTGGCTGTCGGTCCCTCGTTCAAAATGCTTATACAGAAGTAACGTCTACTATATGCACTAGTAGTGAAACCGAAGGAGTTGCCTATACATGTAATAGAGCAGCGAGGTAGACGACGAAAAAAAATGAGCTAGTCGAGTTTAGCGTTTCATGATCCTGTCGACAATCGTGCTGAATTAATTTAACACGGTTTTTTTGTGGCCCGCACATACTCATGTTCCTATTTATAAAACTGTTAGTCTAATCACACTGAAGCATAGATAGAAAGTATCTCTGTATCGATGAAGCTGAGCGATCTCCGAAAAAATATATTATGAAAAATACATTTATCTGAATAGCAGAAAGTTACGCTGCTTATATTATAATTATAAATAAAAACTTTCGTATAATTTTCATTTCAAACGAAGTTACCAATTACATTGAAGGCTATTTTGCCATTATTAGGATTATTCCTTTAATCAAAGGTGGGCAAAACACATTTGGTAATGCATGTATTTAAATAGTGCATGCATATCATTGAGCTACAATTCATGCAAAATGGAGACGATAAACTGCGAAATGCACAGCACGATAATCTAATTCCTTGCAGCATGTTAATCAGTGTTGAGTAATTTGTCGAGCTTTATAAACCGATCTCTACAGACGTTTAAAGCCACTTGAGACTCGAGTGCAGCTGTGGGCAATGATCGATAATGAAATCAGTTGAAACGATGACGAGGATTAAGACCGGACGAATTATCGTTACGAGTGCAAAGTGAATCGGATATGCACTCGAGAGTCTTTTGGTTGTGCATTTGCAATCGCTGACACTGAAAGGCCAAGCCGATTGACCAACGGCGCTTGTGGGCTACAGATGCACCATTCACATGATGAAAAAGAATCGTCAAAGATACAAGAGGAGAAAGACACTTCAAGCCCTCATCCGGTTACAGAGTACAATATAAAATCACACTCATACTTTTATAACTCAAACTCAAACGCTCAACGCACAGCGTGTGACGCTAATTCGCACTGCCAATTGTTCGATTAAAAGTGCTTGTACATATATGTATACCCACATTAACGCTGTGTTAATCTTGTGGTCTGAAATTGTGTGAACGCTTTTTCTCTTTCTCTCTGAATGATGGGGGAATAATTTGGTACGACGAACGAGAGACTCGTAAGTTTGTAATTTTCGAGCCACTTGACAAGAGGCTTCCTAACAGATGCGGCATCGTCAATAACCCCATACAAACTCTTCTTCCGAGTTTAGATACTCTACGAGACATCGAAGTGGCTCGAGAGCATGAATCCGGGCAATTTCAACGTTAGAAAGGCAATCGTGATTGTATTGTCCGTTCAATCTTCCTTCACTTTCGTGTGGAAACTCTCAAGAAGTTTTCATGATGCCATCAATGTCAAGGTGTCAATTACACGGTAAGGTAGTCATATTTTTTGTGAAAAAAAATTCTGTTTGAATCTGTAGTTTAAAAGAAAAGAAAAAGAAAATTCTGTTCCTATTAGACTTGGCAGATTGTGAGGATTGTGTTGTAGTTAAATTTTGAATGATTAATGTACTTACCTTGCTCACCTCCCTCATACAGTGAATTTCTCGGATATTAGAACGTCATTCAAGTTTCTCTACTCCATTATTCATATTCATCACAATCTTGGCAGTCTCGGGAATATATAGAAAATTGCAAATACTTTTTTTTTCTAGGGGAACGCGGTTCGATCTTTTGTGGATGAAGGGGATGCTTTTCCGACGAATTTTCGTCGGTAACGGTTAGCTGGAGCAGTATATCAAAGAGGCGGTTATGCATTCGTTGAGTGGTGGTTTCCTGGGGCAATTAGAGGCATCCCGTGTTTGTCCTCTGATGATGTTGCTGCGAGGGCCTTCATAGAGGTTTCTCTCGGTTAACCCGTCCCGTAAAAATAAAATACTATAAGAACCGCTCTGCGACGTCAACGAGTGGGATGTTGGCGAAAGTAAGAGAGAAATAGTGAGACTGCAGAGGGGAAAAAAAGCGAGGTGGAGAATAAAGAAGGGACTCGAGTCTAACGATCCGTTGAGACTCTCGACACCGACGAAGATCATGCAGAGAGACACAGAATGAAAAAGCTCGAGAGGGACAAACACCACAACGTTGAAAAGCTCGGGAGGACGCCCTCTTTGTCGTAGAGGGATTTGTCTTCGGGAATGCCCATTTGACATCCGATGCTCCGTACGACAGTTAGCTTCTCCCTACAGTAAATGATGACCGGCGCCGCATACTCTTATGCTCTCACAGTGACTCCTCTTCCTTTTCGTGAACCCAAACTCGTTGGCTTTAATTCGTCGCCAATTTTCCTACCATGTCACCCGTGAATTTTGTGAACCATCATATACGAAATGAATCTCGTGTGCATCCGGAAACCTTGGCCCCCTTTTTTCTAGAATTTTTTTAGTCATGACATGGCGGGATTAGTGTTTCTTTTGAGGGGATGACAATGGTCGTGTTCATTCAAAAATAGGACGAAGATAAATTCAGAGCAAGATCAGGACTTATAAGATCATCGAACAAGACTAGAAGGTAAAAAAGGAGCATATTACTACTATGTTTGCGAATCCTTCACGGTCATAGGCAGATGGTGGCTGACACTGCATGCTGCAACCGCATCGGTTTAATAATACGGGCTGACAATATGGCTTATTCACCATCTTGCCATTGTTCATTGAATCAAATTTTTTGTTGACTAAGGTCACAGTGGGTATCAACCAAAGAATTCAAATAAAAAATATCAGGACTTTTTTCTACAGCTCAGAAAAACATAATAGATAGAAATAAGTAAGAATGACACTAATCGATTCGACAGAAACGCGAACTGAATTTATACGCTTTATGAAGCGCCCGGATATTCATCACGAAGTGTATGAAGTACAGGCTGTAAAAATTAATGATAACCTTGAACTTATTTCCACGTTATACAATTTTCGTTAAGTGTTATTATATCTTTAAACTTTATAAAAAGTGGTTGCTTTATGGACTGTAAATCCATAAAGAGATCACTTATCACTTTCTCGACGCATGTCATCGCTTTTTCAAACGTTCATATAATTGCATTAACTCGTGCATATTTTAATGAGGAATGATACCCAATATGTCTTCATGCAAGTGAAACGAATTTAGTGTTTCTGGTAGTCATTAGCAACTGATTTTCATCGTATTAAAGTGTCATCCAAACACAGTCGATTGGCAGTGCGGAGCCGAAAATCTCTATGAGAATATTCGAATGAATACAGACTCGATAAAAATATTTGAAAGGTTATGAATAAACTAAGCATCTAAAAACATTTTAAGGAGGGTAGGCCATTTGGTTCTTATTTACTTGAGGTCTCGCCTAACATAAAAACGGGTTTCATTATATAGGAAATGAAAAGCTTCACAAGAAACAACAATGAGTGTTTTTAACAATATTAGAGTGAGTATTTTCTAAGAGCTGTACATGCAGTGGCCATACACTGAAAAATCCAATGCAAATTCACACGACGGCGTGTAGACCCTTTCTAACATCTCTCAGAAAAGAGATCTATATTCTTACCTCAGTAAACGCATTTGGGATTAACAACTCACAATTCACGTTATATAATAGCGGTTTGAAAAAAAAAGTCCGAAAACTCTTCTTACTAATTCTGCAATTATAAGTAATAATCTGTGTGCGGGGAAAACTGTCACCAGTGCCGTATGGATCGCTTGATCGCGGTTTTAACCACATCGTCGTTGGAGCTCAGGAAAATTCTCGTCAATATAAGGAATACTAGATGGTGGAATCACATTATTAAATTTTATATATTCGATAGTGGTAAAGAAATGAATGTTCCGAGGTATATGATTTTTTGTGGTCAGCATGGAGTATATGATTATTTTACTACTTATATCGTAAATTTGATGAATCCTCGTACGAACCAAATCTCGGTTGTAAGCAGATCCGACAAAGAGACTTCAATTGAAAAGAGCCTTGTTTGAGATGATTGAATAAATCTAGCGATAAAAATTGGAACATACTATTATTAACCTTTTAACTTCTTACAATCGTAGTGCAGATCGCAGACCTGACAGAATAATTTGTGCGGTGACGTGTTACTATTATGACAGATTTATGCACGTATTAAAAACAATGTTGATCAACTGTTATTATTGTTTAGGAATACGATAAGTCTTATTGATTGTTTAAATAGTGCACTGCGGATATCAACCAAAGATTGTCAATCAAATAGTTGCTGGGTTCTTCTACAGGTGAGGAAAATATGCGAAACGGAAAATGCATTACAATCCATTCCTTCAATTCCCTAATAAAATGTTTTCCTTGTAATTTTTATCATGGAAATAACATTGTAAATTTATGTGGCCAAATATACATTGCAAAGTGTAAAAAAACGGACGTTACTACATTTCTTGAGAAAGATGTCAGATAAGTTCTTTATTATTGATAGGTATCATGCGGAATTGCCTTGACGTGCAGTGTGACAATTACAGTAGCTTGTATTTTATTAAAATTAAAACTTTCTGTTGTTCCTGTCCCGGTTTCCTGTTGTATAAAAGGAACGTTCAAATAAAGTCGTCTGACAGTAAGATGCTGAAAATCTTTTCGTGAACAGTCGAGTCAATGCGTCTCTGATAAAAATATCTGAAACACCATGAACAAGCTTCATTTTTGGATCATCTTGTTATTTCTACAATTCGTAGGAATAATATCCGGAAGTGAAGTGCTACTAGTGTCATATAAAACGCCCGATCTCGCCAAAATAACGGTATGACTCATTTTGTAATATTAGTTAATATGAGGTATTCCACGTAAACCCTTAATGCCTAAATCATTCACTGTTTCCGGTGGGTACAACTTTTTAACCGTAATCTCCCATCAAATTTTTTGGAAAAATCGAATTAGTTTTTTCTCATATCTTTATTGTATATCACTTCAGGAATAATGTGCAAAAATTTCAAGCCGAAATTTCGAAAAGTATAAATTTTGAAAGCCGATAAGTGTTCAGAAGCAGACAAGTGTCTTGAACGAGCAAAAACTTGAATGGTACACGCCTATTAAAATTTTTGCAAAAATTAAATTTTTATAGGTATTATTATTGTTCAATAGAACAATAATTCAGGAATGTTGTGTAGAAATGTTGGGTCCAAATTTCAAAAAGTGTAAAATTCAGAGGCAGATAAGTCTTCAGAGACAAGCAAGTGTCTCGAGCGAAAGGACACTTAAGGGAGTAGTCTGTCATTTTCAATGATTTTGTTAATAAATTTTTTTCTCATAGTAAACTTGATTTATTTATATCTACTTTTAATACATGAAAGTAGACATATGAAAGTAATACAACAATTTTTTTTTTTCACTGTAAATCTCGCTGGTACGGCAGCCTGAAGTTAGCCCTATTAAAATCTGGCTGACACGATATCTTGACTTTGGATCATTTGAAACAAAAAAAGTGGCGAAATTAGTAAAATATAGACTTGTTGCTATCGTTCGGCCTAGATTAATACACGTGTGATAACAAAAAACAAAATGGCGGACTTTTGAAATTTTTGACATTTTTTCAACTTTAATTGTTTAAACAATCGACTAAATATTAATAAAAATTTATAATTCTAGGTCAAACGGAAGCTGTACATGTGTAGAATAAGTGTACCAAATTTCAGCTCGATAGGTGCAAAACTTTTTTTTCTAGAATGTCAGCCAGGTCAAAAACGTTGTTTCGAGAAAAACGCGTTTAAAGACGTGCCAAGCGCCTAGGCGCATCTGAGACCCTCGTCTTGCTATGCGCATTTCTACCCGTTCTCGATCTTTCTGGCATAAATGACACTTTGTATAGTAATTCTATATATATCTACTACACAAACCTGTACTTTTCAGAAAATCGTTTTTTTGAAAAAAAAATGGCAGACTGTCCTTTAAAACGTGTTTTTCTCGAAATGTGCGCTTTTCGGCAGGAGCACCACTTAAACAATTCAATTATAGACCAATTTTGAAAATCCTTGCACTATACTACTCTTCATTAGTCCCCCTACAGCGCTACGGAAAATGATATAATATAGTTCATCCATTTATTTTTTATAAACGTATTAACATGAAAAAACCTCCCGGTTTTTGCAACTTCATTTTCTAATTATTATTAAAAATCAAGATTTTTTTTGCTTTTTTCGGTATAGCGTGATAACCATATTCATATATTTTAATAATTTTTATGATTTTTTATTTTGGATCATCTCGTAACGAGTCGTAGTGGCGTCCTTCGAGTGACGGTTTTTTTGGCGGTGTAAAGATGGCAGGATAAGTCATATAGATATTCATAGAAATCGATTTATCAATATCGTATTGAATACTTAGAATATGTACCAATAAAGATCGCAAGTATTTTTCGAATATTTTACGCGGGTTTAGAGAAAAACTCTTGAATATCTTCTATTTCTTAATAGTTTTAATAAGAGGGTACTCTTAATACAGTCTTGAAGCGCAAAGATTCTCAAAATAATTAGTATAAGAGCAATAAATAAAAATGTTTACTCGAGTGGAAAAAAATCAATGTAATTCTTATTATAATAAACGATTATGAGTTAATTACAATCGTTTATTTTCCTGATCTGTTTTCTATTCCATGCTGATTTGAGATTCAAAAATTATGATACGTTTATTTATGAATATTTGAAATGTAACCCGCAAGTCCTTTAAAGTTCATCCAGTACAAAGCAACAAATTTTGAACGCGTTCTATTCATGATCGTTCGCGAACTATCTAACTTTCTAAAGTAAAGTTACACGTTTCAAATACACATAACGGCAAATATTCATTGTTATATTGTTCCAGCGTATAATTTACGGAGAGGGAATAAATACAACGAAAAGGTGGATGATGGACAAGGAGAGCAAGAGAGTGACAGAGCACTACAAGGGAATTCGCTCAATAAAGTTTCGTCTGTGGCAAGTGAGTGGCCACCGAACCTGGTGAGTAACTCGGAATGTTTGGTACTCTCGTTCGAGCTCTTTACTTTAGAATATATTCTCATATCGCATGAGAACTGGAAAGGGTTGAAGGGATGCAGGGCAGAAAGAGAGGAGTGAAGCGGAGAGAAGACGAGGATGTTATGTGCTGTAGAAACGTATTAGAGCGTACGATAAGCACCACGATGCCAGCAAAAGCGGAACTCTCGACTGACAGGACAAAGGGAGAGCACCCTTCTACGATACAGCCGAATTATATAGATGAGTTAATGACAAAAGGACGCCATACGTTTACGATATAAATAACTTGATACGCCATTTCGATTCCAAGGCATCGATGTACAAGAGGTTACATGAAGGGGGTGACCATAATTTTCGTTACGATATATATGTATATGCCTAAATATGACTGCGCGGCTGCTTACACGCCGACACTTCCCTTCCGAGGGTGAATCTTCGACTCCGAGGGTGAATTCGAATGAAGCTTGCGAATATGCGAAGCAGAACGGAAAACGTAGCAACCTTGGCAAACTTGTATGCGTATAAAGCTGTCTACGTCAAACGAGACACCTTATTTCTTATATTTTCGAATGTGGCTGAACATTGTCTATAGTGAAAAAAGTAGCTTTGAAATTTGAAAAAAAGTAGCTTTCATTGAAATAAAAATATATAAATATTTTCATTGCCAACAGCGATGAGTGTGTTGCTCTGGTGATCTCCAAAGTTAAGCAGCCTCGGGCAAGACCAATACTTGGTTGGCTGACTGTTTAGCCACTTACCAGCCCGCGCATCAATCGTTGAGCGAGAGGCAGTTTTTCTGACTTTCTGATGGTGCTAATCAGTTGAAATTCAGTAAAAATATAGCCACCTGTATCGGCCGGGTTTTCCACAGTTTCCCTTGGCCCTCGTGCAAATGTGACACAGTAGTGCATTAGGAAAGAGTGACTGTGGGCAACACTCTTGAGGAGCCTCTCAGGAGCATGGAAATTAGCAAATTGGAAATTAGTGAAGTGGAGAAAAGTGGGGTTAAAGTGATGGGAATGGGCTCGTAAAACCCTGCAAGGGTATACGCAGGAACAATAAAAAATAAAAAATAAAAAATATAAGTATTTTTACTTTCTTTGATAAAGAAGAAAAACTATTTTTTTGTTTATTAAAAGACTTTGTTTAATTGCTAAGTAAATGTTGGTGAGCGTAAAATATTTTGAATATAAATAGAAAAAATTCTTTGATCCAAGTAAAATTTGATGGTGCACCTGACGAGTGTAAATTAAGATCAATTATTATCATTACCGTTATATTAGAACCAGAAAGCATTTAGAGTTATTTCATTTCCATAATTAATTCGAATGAAAAATACTATTAACCGTTTACTGAAGAAAATATCCCATGCGTCAGCGTTTCAAAATAATAAACTGACTGATAATACAGCAGAGACAAGATGATTTGTTCGGAAGCGTTCGAAATAGAAAATAAATCGACGATCATTGATGGTAATAAGAGTATAAAAAAAATGAATAAACGTTTCACGCCATAGAGAAACGAACAGTTTACGATCTCAATAATCTTATGGCCGCGGGAGAGGGGAAGGGGCTAGGGGAGCATCGTAAAATGCCAGCGAAACGCTAATATACTATACCAGCGAGAGAAAGAGTTGAGTAGTGTTTCCGCGCTTCGAGAGCAATGTATATTTCTATTTATACGAAAGCTCCGAGATTCACGATCCCAGGGAAATATTGCGGATACATCGGATTATATTTACGTGCATGCTTTTGATACCATAAATTTCTATGAAATATCCTAATATCTTGGCTGTTTGTAAAAAAAACATGTTTTTCTCTTTTAAATACAAAGTTGTGCATAAAGGTTCAAAGTTCATTGATAACCATACATGTAAACTGCTACGCTTTATCAGTGAAGCATGGATTATAATATTATTCTTTTTTTACTAATTAAATACTTTGAGGTAAAAATAAAAAATGAATCACCATAATTGAGACAAAATCTCAGTTTTTCATGAGTATTTCAAACCCGGGTTATCAACATAAACTTATACATATATATATATATATAATACTTACGTAAACGACAAGACATTACGACGACGGAGTTTACATTGGTAATTAAGAAAACGACGCTGGTCCCAATGTTGATGCTCTGCTGGAAGATTGCTTTTTATTTTTTCCCCAAAACTTAAACCGCTCTTGTGCCAGCTCTCGCCATTCACGTGCATTCGAAACTTAGGGACCCGCTCTCATCGTACTCATTTGGCACTGTCAACGAGGCCGTTTGTCATTCTAATAGCCAGAACTCGACAACCGGCATGGTTTTTAATGAGACTCGAGGTCGCGATAACTCGGAAGTTACAGTAATTGGCGTAAAAGCACAATCATTTGCTAAGACCGCAAATCGAATTAACTGAAGTATTTACCGATTAAAAGACGTGTATAATTTGTTACATTCGATCAATCACAGGTAAATATTTACTTGCTGAATACCTCTTTAAATCATTATCTCATCATTTTTACAATCAATCTTTTTAAATTGATACATTTCTATTCTTATAAGTTTTTTCTCCAAATACAGTTGTTAAAAAAAATGACACTAGATTCTTCATTACAAAATTATGCGAATAAGTATATTATCTTTTTTGGGTCATAAATAAAATTGTAGATATTTTTTATCTTCGTTTTTTTCTTACTTAAATTGATTTATATCAATTTTGATATTGAATCTACAATTAATATTTTAGAAATATATTTTCTGGACAACGGTGAGTAAAAACAATTAAGGAATTATTTTAATATAAATAGAATTTACAAAAATATTGAGGCATTGAGACGAAATCCCAATTTATGATGTTATTTCTATGTATTTTTCGAATTGACGTAAAGATTTAAAGTTCAATAATAATTTCCATTGAAACCTCTTCACGTGAAGAGATTAAACAGTGCCTAGATATTTCATCTAGGAAGTATATAAAGCGAGGCTCGTAATCACGAATCGTGACAGAACGAAAAAAAAAAGGAAAAGAAAGTAACGATGTTTCTCGTCTTATGGCCTCTCTTTAATTTTCTCGTACACGTTCCTTTACGCTTTATCGTCCACGTCTCACCTATTATTTTACCCTTTGCTGTCTCTTTCCTTTCTCCATGATGATCCTGGCAAATAGTGCCAGGAAAGTCGACATCGTTGTGCAAAAGGGCTGAAAAGACAGGAGCCATTAAGGACGCAGGGGAATCTCCGTACCGGGGTGTATCGCTGATGCAGGCAGGAAAAAAAGTAAATAAAAAAGGTCAAAGACCTTTGATCGATTAGTTTATGATTGTTTGGCCTCGAGGACTCCAGGAAGAACGCGCGCGCGCATTTTTTTTTCAGTAAAAACAACGCAAAAAAACGGACAAATTGAATGAAGAGAAGGAGTAAATGATTAATCAATGTCAGAAGAGTAGAAATTCATTCGGTTGGCTAAAAGTTTTATTTCGTCCAAGCACGGACGCCGATAATTTGATGTGTACAGTACGCGATACTTCGTAATCAACTATATCGTCTTATGTATATACCTTTTGCTTATTTTTTTCTTTATATATAATACCCATATGGTAAATATAGGTATGCATAGTGTTCTTCTATTTTTGATAGCATACAAAAGGATACAGGCACACAAATATCAAATATGCATTCGGTACTCGATATAATATATATCGATATATATATATATAGATTTTTATATGTATATGTAATTGTAATAATTACACTCAGTTGCTGGTATTCATTATTATAATTTATCATACAAATATTTACAATCATCATTTTCACACGCTCATTCGCAGTATATCTTACGTCATATCCGTTTTCACCTAATAAACTTGTTCCTTGGGCGCGTGTCTGTATTATAAAGATGTATAATACGTAACGTTTACATAAATTACAATCGTCGCTATTTACATCGAAAGATATATATCTATCTCTCAGGTCGCAGGAGTACGTTTCATCTTTTCTTTTTCCCTCGTCTTCTTGATTTAGTCCGTTTCCTAATAACGTGGAGTCTTGAACGAGAATAAGTGAGTATTTTATGAAAAAAAATTTATTTAGTTGATTAAAAAAATTCAGGGATTTGTTTAATCTTGTTTGTAAGTTTCCTGTGGATTAAAAAATCGCACATTTTTGTCTCTTTTATAAAGTACTTTGAGTCTAGAGTTTGTTTAATTTCTTGAGAAGAAACAAAAAATGGTGGATTAAAATTTGAGGGATTTTGTTAATCTATTTTGTAACTTCCGGTGGATAAAAAAAAAATCGGCCTTATCTCGCTTCTATCAAGTACTTTGAGTCGAGAGATTGTTTAATTTCTTGAGCGAAATAAAAAGAATGGTGGTTTCCTGTAAGAGACAGCGAGACGACGAGCTGCGAAATTATTCAAGGAATAGAAGAACGAGAAGAGCTAAGACGTGGTTGGTTGTGGACCTTAACAAACTCGTCTTCGTTCCATCGACCGCGAGACGACGACGACGACGCTGGTGGTGGCGTCACCGCCAACCGTCGTCGTGGATCCTGCCGAGGTGAATAAAGGATGAGCCACTTTTTTCCTTTCCCCTTCACTCCCAACCAACCCCTCTTGGCCCTTCTTTCTTCCTCTATCCTCAATCTTCTCTCTTCAGCATCCAGCCGAATATTTTCTCTCAGAACCTGTGCACCAAGCTCAAAAAGATCGGAATAATGTCCACCGAGAATCGCGTGCCATTTTTGGCAAGGAAAACAAAATAAAGAATAAGCAAAAAGATGCAATTTTTTGGAGTAATCGTTAAAAAAATTATTGCAACATTTATTTTTTTAGAAATTTATATCCAATAATCCAGATATTTATATTGTGACTATTGAATCATAATTATTTTCGGAATTTTATCTATTTATTGCATAGAGCCAATCAATTTTTTTTATTTGGTCGAAAAAGTGCTCTAACGAATTATTTAGGATTCTAATGCTTGGTACACTGGTTAAAAATGAATTTTTGACTTAATGGGCAAATGCTCGGTCCACAGTGCATACCTGAAGGTTCTCTGGTTGACCGTTAACAGTTTCGCAAATTGATGCACAATTGTTAGGATTTTAGTGCATGTATGTTCTATATGTATGCACATAAATATATGCAACCTGTAATACTGGCGAATACTCTCGCTCTACGACCCTCCTTCAACGTCATTAGACTCAATCACGCGCAATAAACGTGTACTTGCAAATTCTCACCATTCAATAATAGCTTCGGGCAAATCTATCATGTATAAATTGAACAATTATCGCAATCTCCGAAAACATGTTTGATTTCGATTCAACGAAATCTGATACATTGAACGATTGATAAATTAGAAAAATATATATCGTGCTTGAATTTTGACATGAAAGAATTAGCGTGCAGAATGTATGAAAAAATAATATATCTTCGATATATTTTCGATTGTATAATAATTATCTATTCCTTGCGAAATTGTATGATGATTTTTCGATGTTTTATTATGTTTTATTGCTATTAAAAATTGTGTGAAATAATTTTTATTTAAATATTGTGTGAAAAATTGTCATTCGCGTTGAAGAATCTAACGAGAGGAGTGTTACGCACTTGTTTAATCCTACGACAATATTACTACTTACGATACAAACGCACATTCGAAAAATTTACGCAATATACCTTTCCATCCTCACACATTTTCTGGTACAACTATTATTTACACGAAGCACTAATCGAAAAAGCTGTGTGTGAGTGTGTATTTTTTTTCGTCACTTTTACAACATTTCTACGTGACACTCGAGAGGGAGATCTAATATAGCACGTCACGTAACGTTTTGTTTTTTTTTTTCTTCACCAATGTTACATATATGTTTGATCGATAACCGGGATTAATCAACGGTTCTCGAAGTCGTTGTAAGAAAGATTAAAAAAAGAGAACGGTCTTTCACGTCATTTGTTCTTTTGTTTTTGTTTTTGTTTTTTTTTTTTTTTTTTTCAATCAGCCACCCTCACAGAACCGAACATCCAATGGATGCGGTATGGATGTTTTCGGGTCTTGTGCTCGCACAAAATACGTCCATTGGATGTTTGGTTCCGTGAGGGCACGTGCCATTCGTCTTTCGGAATTTTTTACTTTTACCCTCTCTCTCCCTCCCCCAGATAGCTGGTTCTTTTCCTTTCGATTTTATTCATATTTTTTTATCTTTTCTTTTCTTTTGTTTCTCCATTTTTTTACTCTTCTTGTTCATTTATCTATATCACAATGTGGTCGGGTTTTACATACACGATAGTTATTGTTGCCTCATCCCTGTATTGTCGATTCTCATCAAATTCAATAATTCCCGATTCGTTAGTTTATTTTTTTCTTTCATCTTCATTATTTTTCTTAATTCTTCATTTTTTCATCATCTTTCAATCCTCATCATTTCTTTAAAGTTGAAGGCGATGTCGGTAGAGATAGAGAAATAAAGTATTAGGTTTTTTACGCTCTCTCGTTCTCTTTTATACTGTTTTTTTTTGTTTTTTCATACTTTATATACTCGTCGAGGTGTAACGCCTGAGCATTACGTCATTTAATCGTTATTTTATTTATCAATTATACCAATAATCATAGTTGTAATAATAATATTAATTATTCTTTTTTTTTTTTTTTTAATTTTCACCATCATTTATCCATTACTCGTTCACGATCCGATCGTGAATGGTATATTATATATAAATTATAGACTCACCCGAGACATGTGCTATTCAATAATAATTATTTATACTAATAATAATAATAATAGTAATAATAATAATAAATAATATTAAATCGCGTGCCCGTGTGAAAGACACGGGCTTGCCGAATGTTTCGTTTGACAACGTCAGTCTTGTTGTGTTCGTGTACGTGTGTGTGTGTGTGTGTGTGTGTTTGTGTGAATATTTCTTTGTTCGTATAATTTATATATACGAAAGACAATCGAATTTCGCAAAAGCTATGAGAAATCGATCGAACGATCGCGCGCTTGTCGAAACGAACTGAAAGCTGAACCTTTTGATACTTTCTGGTAAATCCTGGATTAAAAAAAATGAGAAAATGAAAAAAACACTGAATTTTCATTTCCCTCTTTGTGACTATCTTTTTCCAATTTGTTCCAGAGATCTAAACGCCCTCTGCATCGACATTTGGTCCTCAAAGTTGCGTCGATTGTGAACGTTTGGATGGGCAGTGAATTTGTTAGATAAACCACGAGAGCTTTGATCTTGGTACAAAATCGAAGCAAAGCTAAAAAAAAATGAAATTTTCAAAAAATTTACTGGAACAGTTGGAGTAATTTTTACGTAGCTCTTCCTAAAACATCGATTCCACGATGGCTTCGATTTGTAATAAAACTCACAGCTTTTATTTTTATATATTATAAATTAAGAGTACTCTCGTAATAGAACAGATTTACGAAAGTCACGTAAAAACAGCTCCAAATTCGTAGTTATGAGTAACGATTAAAAATCTTTTTTGAATCGGTGTCAAGATCCTTTTTCCTTGAGCTAGATTACCAGAAAATATCATCAGGCGGAGGTCACCAGTTTCGAATCCTTTTCGACTGATATGCCATTTTTTTCGTTACTTTTAATTTATGTTTCTTTTACACGTCAACTTCTTCTTTTGCCTACTTACATGGCTCTCGTCGCATATACATATCCCGTACATATTCCAGGTACGATTAGGGTCTATCGGTTTGAGTAATCGGACACGCTTGTTGGAGAGATAGGAGTTATCCAAGTTAGCTGGGATTGTGTATCTCGGAAATGTGATACTTTCAATTTTTCCTTCTCTCTCTTTCTCTCTTCTTGCCCAGTGTCTTACCAGTTTAGTAATGGAGAGAAAGAGAGAGAGAGAGAGAGAGAGAGAGAGAGAGAGAGAGAGAGAGAGAGACAGGACAGTTTTGCTGGATGGTTGTTGCTTATTAACATTCGCCTTAACCCTCCAATGAGAATGCATCGATGTTATGAGAGGTGTAACATTTCCCCAGTTTTATACTTCAAGATATATTAAATATCTCTCGAAGATTTATTTATCGCAATTTAACTATGCATATATGTATATGTACATATATATATATATATGTGTGTAAATATGTATAAATGTATACACGAGTTTGTGTGTTTATTAAAACATACCGGAAATGAAGTGTGTACCATGTGACAGTCGATGCTTTGCGAACGAGTATATTCGGGGCTTGAAGGAATATCAATGTTATTTTAATATTGGTTTAAAAATTGTCGATTTTTAAATCTACGATTCGATGAGCGATTTTCCTCAGTCGCTGCATTTGCTTGTTAGCTTCTTCTTTTTTGTTTTGTTTTTTATTCCATAGTTTTTTCAACTCGATGACTCTCTCGGAACAGTAACGCTTTTACAAAGTATGTTTTGTCTTTTTTTTTTTTGACGAACGTAAAAGTGTGCGCGGTCCACGTTTCGGGTTGATGATGATGATTATTGGTTTGTTACCTTTTTACGCGTATCTGTGCAGTGAATGCTCCCGGCGCTTGCTGCCCCTACGCTCTCGCTCGCAAATCGGCTCGGGACTCGGCGGACTCGAGTATGTCAGATTACTCGAACCTCTGGCAGGCGGCGCACTCATCGGGGGAGGCGGTGGCGGGAAAAAACTCTGCAAACACGCCTGACCCACCCAAAATGAGGTTAATAACTTGAAAATTCATAAAATTTCATGAAAACAGCGAGAAAATCGATTTTTTTTGCGACTGGTTATGGTTCTCACACTATTTTTACAATGTGATATTTTTTCCTGAATATTTTAATCAGAAAGTTTTCGAATTTTTATATTTTGTTGAATATCTTAAATTCCAAAATGTTAATCGTCATTAAAATCATACGTTTTTCTATAGTACCTGACGTAGGTATTGATTGGAAAATGAACGTTTGAATTAGCGAATTGTTACGGTAAAACGAGTCGATTGATATAGCGTGATATTCAGTGACTAATTAACTGGAAATTTAATCAATGACGAAGCTTACAAAGAAACATCGAGTGCTTACCTTTGCGCTGCCTCTGGAAGATGACTTTGAGAATACACTATCCTGATCGCTGCTGACACTTGGAACTGGCATCGGCACTGCGTAGTCGTATGTGGCATCTGCCGCGAATAAACAAGATTGAAAATATGTTTATCAATTACGTGAGTATTCTCAACGGGTTACATCATAAATTAAAGGTGATCGTGTAGTTCGATTGAAAAAGAAAATAAATATCTCTCATTTATTCTCTTCTCTCTCGAGTCAAAAGGAAGAAGTAGGAGAGATGGTTAAGATTGATGATGAATCGAATGAGTCGCACTCAGTGCTCTACTCACCCGACTGTTCGATGTTGTCATGTAGATCCTTGTTGTCGATAACGACAGTGCTGTAGCCGTAGTAAGTCGCGTGCGGTGGATCACGATATTTGTTGTCATGGAATGGCTCCTGATACTCATCCAGCCTTACTTCACCGAGCAAACGATCATTAAGATCTCTTGGTAATGTGGTTAATTTCGTGCCAGCATATCTATCGTCATATTCCTCGACTCTGTAAGTCATTATCGAAGGATCTTTTTCCGTAGTTCCATATGCTGATTCCGGGGACAAGTGCTGATGATTTCCCGAAGGTATTGCGCTCTTAGCACCAAGCGGACTTGCAAAATTTTTGCGGTGTCTGTGACGCGAGACTATCAGGAATATAGCTACTGCTAGTAGTAAAATAACAGCCGTCAGGACACCTATTATTACCGCCATGTAAGTCGGATCGTCCTGCTTTGCTGTTGATACGGGAATCTCTGATTGCTGTAACGTGTCCCTTGCGGAACTTCGATCTTTCGTACGTGGTGCCTCGGTCGAGGGTGGCGCTTCGGGTGTAAAGTTACCATGTGCCACGTCTGCAAAACGGAAAATCACGGATTGCCAGGATTGTTCGTGCTTCTAGGATGGAATTTCGATAACCATCTTTATTGGTTCTCGATAATGAGAAATCTGTCATTTTATTGATCGAAGTTCTTTGATGGCGTTTCGATAAATAATACATTTTTATTGTAGATATGAGGAGGTCTTTTTGAATCGAGGACAAAGAATGAATGATGGTAATTCTCATGTTGCTGCGTTCAAAATATCAACTTGGTGCCTTAATTTTAGTTTAGATATTGAAAACTATGGATTGGAAATGATCATATCTGAGCACTATCCATTCCCGCATTTTTCCTATGGTCTCATGACCTATAACCTCTGGAGGGTTAATGCGACCTCAGGGCGCCCTCTGGTCGAAGGACTATAAGTTAGAATATATCCAGGCTATAGAGATGAGACAAGAAGAAAAAGACGAGAGTGAAGTGTTCCTTTGTGGGTTCTCACTTGCCCAAAGGTCCTCTTCACCCTATTCGTGAAATCTCGATTACGGTCTTTTTTTTCTCGTTCCAACATTCTTCGTGGTCACGAAAGAAAAAGGGAAAAGTAACGAGGGTAGACACAGCCAAGATCGTTGCGCCATTATCAAACCACTACGACCCTTCAATTGGGCAGGGGTCGCAATTGAGGAGTTATAATCATGACGTGAATTTTCTTTTTCTCATTTTATTAACATTATTGACGACCGTTTGTCATTGGATTTACTTACCAGAATCAAATGTGACTTCGCTGATCATCAGCCATCTGGAGGCGAAGGAGAACCTGAGCTTGACGAACTTTCCTATTCGGTGATGTAGCTTTATAGTTATGTTTCGTGGACTCTCAAATATTCTGTCTTCCATGTAAGAATAAACGATTGGATCACCATGGTACCACTTGCCACCGACGCTGAACAGAATATCTACTTGAGCAAACACCTGCAACAAAAACACATTTTTTCTTTGTTTACACTCGTACCAATCAAAATCTACGAATGATTGTCACTATTTGATTTTTCTGTCAAACTTAAAGTAACGTGTGAACTGTTTTCTTAAAGCCAAACTATCAAAACTCTCCTTAAGCATACAGATACCTATTTATGTGACTGAAAGAAATAGACACGTTCAATGAATCATGAGACACGAACATCACTCACGAGAAATGTTAATTCGCTCAAGACGCGGTAGAGATAACGGTTACGTCGAGACAGAGAGCTTACAAAGACAAGATTATGCTCGATTCTCTATTGGAGTTTAAACCCAAGGCAATGAACACCCTATTGCGTGGCATCCCCGCGAATGAACCTCATTGTCTATGTGTACACCTTGACAATCCCCCATTTTGAAGCTTCTTCAAGGTTCACTCAACTCATTGGGACCTCTTCCGAATGTCTATCAAACATAGTCAGGCCTTGGATATAAAATTTTCGAATGTTGTGAATCGAGTGCGGAAGCGAAAGGCGGATATAGTTTAGACTTGGAAAGAGCTGGGAGGGTGGTTAGTCGTACGCTTTGAAGTGATGCTTTCAAACCGCGACGTGTCCTATCCACGAGTGCACCCCTTGTTAATAGAAGGGGTTGTCGTCTTTAGTTCGTTGGCTCAACCCGTTGAACTAAACTTCCCTCCCACCTCGTAATATCCCTTCAAACGTCCCTAACTCTTCGTATTAAAATCCTATACCAACAAGCTCAGACACTGACAGTATATTGTATCTGAATACGTGGCGTATCTGCTCAGTCGTCCCCGTGAACTCTGTCGATTCTTTTCATACCCAACATCGACTCGACGTTATATTGTGAAGAAATCTTTACCCCTTCCACTCTCTCATGTCAGTCTGCTTGCTCACACTCGTAGCGGAGCAGCATAGCTAAGCTATCGAATCCACCTCTGCCTCCCTTGTTTCCTCGTTCCTACTGTCGCGTTGTGGTGGCCTATGCCATCATCACTTGCTACTCCGTAATACTCCAACTTTTTCCTGCTCCCTCGCGTTCTCGTAACACGTACTTTCTATCCCTTCTCTGTCTTTGCCCTTGCGGAAACGACACCCATGCAGAATTCAACCACCGCGAGGTTCATTCGGAATTGTATATATATAGAAATTTGGGCAACCCTGTAAACTCGCCCCCTCGACGAGTCATAGCTCTCGTACGCTCGGTCGCCCGACCATACAATCGCCGAGCTGGGTAATGAGGCGCTCCATTCAAATAAATCTTGATACCACCTTCGTGTTTTCCGGACCATTATAAAATCCCGAGTGTATAGATATAATAATAGAAATGTGCTTGGATGGATGTTTGTGTGTTGGACTGCGCAGTAGTGGTGATGATGATAGTAAACGGACGGATTCGGAGGCCGGAAAATTTTCACCACCACCACGTGTTCTTTCCTGTTTTTTCCCCATTCCATTCTTCGCTAACCCATCTTTCCTCGAACTCTCGCTCTGTCATGGCATTCTCCGTATGCATGGTCACAAATAAAAATATAACTCCGGAGCTTTTCAACCCCCTGTGTCCTTTCGAATCTCGTGAACGTTGCGACGTTCCAACTACGAGGCTATAAGCGTCGTATCGTTGGTTGCACAACGCGTTTTCCCGTCGACATTCACGGGAAACCCAATGTCGGGGATCTTCCCATTCTACCCTAAAACCACGATATTTCTTTCTCTCTCGAGCGCGCACGCGGCAGCACGCACGACCCTATGCAAAACCTCGCTCACCCCGGAAAATGGATTTTATACAGTGGTTTGATATATATTTTCTTCCCTCCAGTTTTGTATTACTTTTTGTATTTCATATTTATTTCCTGTTCTTTTCCTCATCTCTCTCCTATTTGGGCTGTTTCCTCTATGGTTTTTCTGCGGGTGGATTAAGGTACGATCCACAAGGAATGTCGATATTTTTGTTCTCTCTGCTACATCCACCAAACCTCTGATTGTTCCAGCCTCTTAAATATTCTCGTTCTCCCAATTATTCCATTTTCTCCCTCATAGAAAACGTTTAGTTTAGGCAAATATTTTCTATTTCTTTTGCTAGCATGTTTCACGATTTTTTCAAATAAATAGAAAAACATTTTCAGCAATAATGTTTGTATGTAAGAATAACAGACTACAGAAATTCTAATGACTGCATCTCGGAAAAACAAGCATGGTTTACTTGTAAAATGGCAAGCATTTTGCCATTTTACAAAGTCACGAACTATCTTTATGACCTCAAAACTTGATCTATTAAAAAAAATATATAATTCATAAAGTTGAAGTGTTATCTAGAATATTTTTTCGATTACAGTAACAACTAAACTATCAGAACAGTTGATAACAGTCTTGTCTGTGTATATTTTTAGAATCATTACTGTCTGAACTGGAAGAAAAAAAAACAATTTACCTGCACGTCTTTGGTGAACTGATTGTTGCAGAATATGTGAACAGCTGAAAATTCACGAACATGATCGAACTCGAACTTGATCTCGAGTGGACGTTCATTCCGTGTATCATTGCGCCAGCCAACCCAGCCCTGTCCTCGATCGTAGTCGTAATATCCCATCTTGAAGTCATCAGGTCCGGTTCGACCGTCAGTCAATTGGCCAAGTCCTCGGCGTAGCTCATCATCCCAGTAACCGTCGTACGTGGCATCGAAAAATTCCCAATTTCCACGTTGATCGCCCTGGGGCATAGAGTACGAGACGATACCGTCGTTCCATCCGCAACCGTAAAGCTCGACCCTCATGCATACCGTACGCATGTGAAAGGCGTACGGTAGAAAACGAATTTTACTCGCCCAAATTGGAGGCTCGAGTTCGTGCTTTGACTCGAGATACGTGTTCGTGTTGCCCTTTATTACCTGGTGGGAATAAAACATGGTATAAACACTCGTTAGACGATATATATCCATTTTAATAGTGCAAAGCCGTGTATAATGAAATGTCAAAAGAGATAGGGAGCGGTAAATCATTCATTCGTCGATAGTAAACGCTGCCGAGCATTTGAACGTTATAACTTTGAAGTTATAACGTTCAACATATCCAGTAAAAAGAAAAAAGAAATCTATGTATTGTTTAGTAACGTGGGAGATACCTAAGTGACAATAAAATACTTGGCAAGACGAACTCGCGTTCCATTTCTAAATCGACCTTTGACTTCATTCCCGCTTGCCTGAACCTCCACACCTTTCGGGTAGATTTCGTGCCTCAAGATATGCCTGACAACCGTTTCGCTTTGTGTAAACTCGTTATAGGTATATTGCGATATTGAAGCGATGAAACATACGAGTGAAACCGGAATACTGGCCAGGCATAAATGAAACAAGATGGTGTGGAAATTACTTGCAGAAATGTGATACCCCAATGGGTTGGCAAGAGTGAAGATGATACAAAGTAAAGTTGAATAAAACCCAACATTTCACATAGTTTGAATGTTCAAGACTCCAGTAGCTACTTTGAACTACCCCTGTTCTTAAAATTATAGTATAAAAAGAGAAGCATTCATACGAGGCTTTCACAAAAGTAGATACTATTGTTAACGCACGTCACGTCATGGCACGCTCCGTACTTGCAATAGAAGTGTTATTCACACATAAAAGTTATCAGTCATCAGTGAAAAGAACATGCCATTCCGGCAATGTCTAACAAGACGAAACTTGTTCCATTTCTACGTGACCTTTGCCTTTCTTTTCTAACTAGCATAAACATTCATGGAGTTTGTGAGATTTCGTGCCTTCGAACAACCCTGACGAAAGTGCTTTTTTATTTTTTTTTGTTTTAAATGGAAACTCAGGGCGAATCACGAAGTTACGTGTTTCAACCTTGTGAAAAATCGAGCGTTCTCTAAAGCAGACCGGAGTCTATATGTTGGCATACCTTCGGCATGAGCGTGGATTCAGCGCTGAAGATAACACAAACCGAGGGAACACATGCACAAGAGTATATATACAGACACCTTACAGGCTTAAAGTACACGAGCTATAGATTGGGCCTCATCCTCGCTGGAAGCGTTCGCGGGAGGGCACCGCAGGAGATAAAGTAGCGTTGGGCGATCAGTGGTGCTGCAATTACCCACTTCGCGGCTCTCTATAGTGCATATCCCACACCCGAGGGAAACACATCGTGTGGCTCGAGGAACGAACACACAAGTGTATAGACATACATACATATAAATACACTTATAGGAAACGTGCTCGATTCAGCGTAGAACTCAACGATTCTCTTTCTTGGGTTCTGCAATGAGGATCTCTGGGCTATATCATACTGGCACATGAGTTGCACGAAAGTCATTTACCTGGTAGGTGCAGTACGTGTTCCGTATACGTACTATGTGAGCGTAGGGCGTCATCTATAGGTGACGAACACTTCTATAGCTAAAATGCTCGTTTCCACTCACATATACCCTCTTTCTCTTTCTCTCTCCTGCTCTGTACCCTTTGCGGCTCGCTTTCTCCGTATTTCTCACCTCGTCGTCGTGTTGTTAAACGCGAGAGTTTGCACCTGTCGATATCACGTAAACGCGCGAATGGGACAACGGAAGAAGGTAAGAAAGAAAGAGAAAGAGAGAAAACGGGAAGCAAAAGGAGGAACGCAGCATCGCGGTCACGTCTCGACCATATACGTGAGATCAGACTCTGTGGTACATGTACACATGCCAGCGAAGCATCGACTTTATATGCTTTCGCTTGGCTATATAGAGAATTGCACATGAGGAGTCAAGTGGCGTTGCACCGGCGCATGCACCCAGGGCAACGTATACTCCCCGTTAAGTAGGAAATAAGAGAGTCTTTGTCTTTCTCACCAGCGGGCTTTTGCCTTGTGGACGCCTAGTGCACTTCTTCCCATTGCCTATGGGGGTGTTCTCACTTCGTCGCACTCTCGTACATGAAATACAGACCCTTTGCTACCAGTCTCTTGCTGCATCACCGTCACTGATCTCGCCCTCTCTCATTCTCTTCCTTTCTTTCTCCCTTTCACTCATCTCTTTTGGTCCAGACGGGACTCTGAGAATTTCTCGATGCTCCGAGCGATAATTTACACTTTTGCCTTTCCAGTGGCTCTTGTGTACGAGGCTAGTCGTTAGTATATATAGGTATATGTATATTTATAGTGGTGTGGCAGAGATTCTTGAGGCCTTTCAGAAAATGCGTTTCACTCACTGTACTCGGTCCTTCTAACTGAATATATCTGTATACGTTGAGTATAAAGGACCACAAGTTCTATCGATCAACGCCCTTGAAGAATGTGTCTTATTGTTGAAGTTTGAAGAGCCTCAAAGTAGTGTAGACGCGCGTGCAAACGGGCATTTTATGTACCACCCAATGTCGAGAGTAAAATGCACTTTTTCCTCTCTTTGGCCATACTCCATTGTATAAGAAAGGGACGCTGACGTTGTAATGTATCGCAAAAGTACTTGGGCAGCTTCTAGGTAAGTTTGATGACCTACCACCTACCACCCAAGGATTTTAAGTATATGCGATAAAAAAAAGAACTCTGTACACTCAAGAATGCTGAGCTGTCGAAATGAAACTCATCAACGTCACGTACTTTATTTGAAAAAAAAATATTTATAAAAATATAAAAAATATATATATTTTATAACAATGTTGATAAATTCAAATTTTTCAGTAGGAACGTATCATTGATTTGTCAAAATTTGTCTAAACATCCAGGCTTCTGGTTGTTTTGTACACATTAAGACGATAATTACACATAGGAAACTGTAATTGATTGTTATGCTTTTTAACGAAAAATAATAGAGTCAGAAAGAATCGTGAGAAATACGACGGATTATACGCGCTGTCATTATTTCTCTGTCAAGACTCAAGAAAAAAAACGAAAGAAAAAAAATACATGAAACAGCCGAGAAATCTCAATATTTATTTTTCCGCCTACCCAAAGCAGCGACAGAAAGAAAGAAAGAGATAAACCAATGGAGGAGAAACCGTGAGTCGTGTGCCACAACTTGCGCGGCGTCGTAAAAGAGAGAGGGGACAACCCTCCGGGTCTTCCAAGGAGACTCTTTCGTTCTCCGTATGGCCGGGCATAATTGGTCCTAAATTATACACGACGACTTCTCGTAGTCTCTAACACACACATACACACATTCTGTCTCACTTTTTCTCTTTCGTATTTTTATTTTTCTCTTCGTCATTCCTTATTTCTCACCACTTTCGGGGCAACCGAATGGTAGACAAATCCCAATTGCCGTTGCCAAGACGAGAAAAGAGAGAGATGGCGAACGTTAGAAACAAAAGAAAGAGAAAGAGGGAAAGAAAAATAGACTTCATGAGGGATTCACCATTTGCGATGAGGCCAACGCCCGTGTTGTATGTTAATGCCACCATAGGGACAACTATTACAGCCTTTCCAAATTCCCTCATCATTTTTTTCCTTTTCCTTTTGCTCCGCGTCTACTTCATCGTTTCTTTACCTGTTCGATTAGGAAGGCGACTCTAATGGGGTTGCCCACCTATGAAGGAAATGAGGACTGTAATTCTCTCATGGCAACAATGCTACCTCTTTGACAAAATATCGACTCTATGAGCTTTTTACACCACAGGATTCCCACTGCGTTTTAGAAGTCTAACTATCTTTTAGTGCCTCATTTTTTATTATGAGGGGAAAAAATAAATGAACGCTAGTTTCTCCTGCAGAAAACTTACTCTCGTTGTTCTGAATCAGACTGTAGAAGGTGTAGCACGCGATGAGATACTATGCAGAGGTTACGGGCCGAAGCCATGGGACTTTGTACACGCGACGACCTTCCCTCATTTTATTGATCCATGAGGATGAGAAAGAGAAAGAGAGAGAAACACCTCTTCTATACAAATAAGCTTGTAGAGCACCCTCGCATCGTTCTGACTCTACTTTTCTTTCTACTTCTTATTTTCCCCTTTTATACGTTTCCACAATTTCTGAAGAAACAACGAGAGACTAGCAGGAGTACAACGCGTCAACGCTTTCTTTTTTGAACTTTCATGTGTTCTCTCTCTCTCTCACTCTTTCTCTTTCTCTCTTGCATACAGGTTGCCAGGATGAGTTTCACGTATACGTATAACAATCCTGTTTACCTCAATTCTATATGTTGCTTTTGTAATTTCGTATTGGGGAATGGGCCAAAAAAGTATTTTTACTACACGCTGAGAGCATGGGGAATACTGTATGACAAAATATATACGAACTGGTTGAAACCCACGTTGAAACTGACTTTGACGTTTGTTCAGACGTTGTTAGATGAAATAAAGGGATTTCAAACGCTCACGGTTCAGAGAGACGCTTATCCTGCTCGTGAAAAAAGTCAACCTTTGAAATCTCGAGAGAAACATGTTGCCTTTTAGTCAAAGTTGAAAATTATATTTCTTGAATTTTTAAACCAAGTTTTGACGAAAAATTGCACATGCTCACACATTCGTACAGTAACTCAGATAAAGGGACTGATAGAGTTTGAATTCTGAAATAAAATTGCTTACCTCTTCTCCTCTGACGTTCTTGTATCTGACCCATCGTCCCAGTCGCGGTCGCCAATATTCAAGCTGATAAGCCTCAGCGTATTCGGCACCTTGGCCATTACCAAATCTTCCTTGTGTTCCTGTGGCCGTAATCATGTGAACCGTGTGTAGATCGATCTCTAGCCATTCTTTTGGCTCCGGTGTGATTTGTTGCCTTGGGCACCAAGCACCACCGTGACTTTCATGCTTCAATCTGGTTAACATAAAAAAAGTTTTTTTTATACACAAAGATTACTAACTGCTCGAGTCTTTCCTTGCTTCTTCTCCGCTTGACTCTCTTTATTTTCATTTTTCCACCGCGATCTTTCGAGAAAGAAAAATAATCTTTATACCGTTAGCGTGCTAGCCTTGAAGATGAGCCAGCACTCTGAGCACGAAAATACTTGAGTCTGGGTAGTTTTGAAGCGAAATTCCCGCTTGAAAAAATTCAATCTTGCCTCGAACTCTCATCGGAGGATATAAAAAACAATCTTGATTCTACGAAACTCCGAACCAAGATGCATGAGTAATGTACAGTAAAATTTGAAAAATTCTACAAATAATAAATAAAGATCGTCAGCTTTCACAGATATTTCAAGTACAGTTCACGATAATATGTTTCTCCCTACACTGTCATAGAAGTATGAAAATCCTTGCTGCTAAAATTTTTCGGCTTTTTTTTCCATTGCCGAGCACATATTCAACTTAAACAATTTCCTCCGTACAAGTGATTACCATTGAATAAAATACATTAGAGAACAAAATAAATTTAACGCGTGACAAGATAAAAGAGGATTTAAAAATCGTGCAATTTTTACGGCGATTAAAGTGAAATTGTTCAATCTCACTGGGGAAATAAAGCATCGGCAGCATTAATCAGCTATAATTGAACACGACGTTCGAAAGCTGTGTTGAAAGAGGGAGATGGAAAGAGCGAGTTACAAGGGAAAGGGAATATTGCTCGCAGTTATTCGAGTGCAGTATACGTATATGAATATATATATATATATATATATATATATATAACAATATACATATATATATGCTGTATATAGTATATGAACGTATGTATATTACATCCGTAGAGTGCGCAAGTGGATTTTCCCTCGTGTGAACAGCGCTAATTGGCGCGCGAGAGGTGCTGTATGGAGAACGAGTCTCTGCTGCTACTATAGTATTCTATACATACATACATACATACATATAGATTGTTATACTATAGCAATGGCACGCGGTTTCGCGTCGTCGCGTTCCGCCCGACGAGGGAAATCTACCCCATAAATATACGAGCGGCTGCATCATGGGCTGCTCTTCCCTTTCCCTCTCGATATTTCTGCTTCACTCTCTCTTTGTCTGCCTGTCCGTCTGTCTATTTAACTGTCTCTCTCTCTCTCCACCAACCCTCCCGCGCTGTCGGATAACCGTCACACCGTCTATCCCACTCTCACCTCTCCCACTCCTCCCTTTTACCTTTTCCACGCTAATTTTCTCTCTGTTCTTCCCGCAGTGAAGAGAGGCTTCGAGATTATAATTTATCGATCGAGCTCTCGAGAAGCCGGATGACATGAATTAAAGATGAGAAAGGCACGGATAGAAGTACTTCCGTGTCCGCGAGTTGAACAGAAGTGCGAGACGAGAATGAGCGAGACAGATATAGGGTAGGAAAAGCGTATGTGGAGAAATGTAAATAACAGCGCACGCCTTATTGCACTAGTGCTAATAATTTTGACAACGGATTTTCTTGACACATGCCAAACCTACATACTCGCTACTTTAGAGTCAATTTAGTAAAGTGATTTTTCAGATAAAGATAACATTTTTTATTGGAAGTTACAGGAATTCTTCTTCATGTTGATTTAAAAAGAAAAAAAGAAGGAAGGGAATTTTTTTGGAATCATGACACTCGTTTCAAACAGTGGTGGGTTGAGTTTAAAATTTACACGATTTCCATTCGCTGCCACAATCCTGGTAAAGGAGGGTTTAACTGAATTGCACTATTGAAGATGATACTGCAAATCTGACGCGTGGAAAAGGCAAAATTTATTTGTCCTCAAGAGCAAAAGCGAGATGATTTGGTTGCGGTGTCGTATAAAAGCGAATTGCGAAATACATGAGGCTAAGTCATCCGAGAATAGAACATTGCACGAGAGCAAAACAAATCGGACTCGCGTCGCTTCGAGATTCTAATCCCTCGAGTCCCGTGATCCTCTCGAGGTATACGCCGTATGTTAGGTTGGCCAAGAAGTGTGCTTTACGAGCGTCGGGAGGCGCTAGATCCTCGTCTCCGGTCTCTGGTGGCGAGCCAGAGAGGATGCTGACTTGAATCCGGTATCTCGTGGAGGCGTCTGTCGTGCATTGCTGCCGCAAACGGTCTCTGGGAAAGCTGCGGAAATTATGCGAGAGGAAGCAGAAAGGGTATAGAGTTTGAAGTGAAGAAAAAGCAACACTACCGAGTACAGATGAGAGACGGACGAAGAGCAGTAAAAGAGCGAAAAGTGTGTTAGCGAGTAGAGACCGATCATCCTCTGAAGTGGAGACGCGTAAAGTGACATTACACTGGATGCTTTCTGTTAGCAGCACAATCTGTGTGCGTTACCGCCTCAGTTGACTCGTGACTTTCTCCCCTCTTCTTTTTCGACATTTCTTATTATACACATCGCGGATATTATACACATCGCGGATATACATATATACAACTTCAAACTTTTGTGACATAGACACTATGCGATGTAAAAAGCCGTTTAGTCGATGCCTTTAGGCTGATATTACTATAACGAATTCATAAACGCAACACGCGCGTCTCAGGACGATTCCGACGGTCATGGTGAACCATCAGAGAGATGTGTGGAAGAAACACACCAAGAACCATAACTCATAGCCCATTAAGAGAGACTCGAACTGCCCCGGGCCACTTTCATACAGTCCGGGCGCATCAAAGACATTCCAAAACGCGTAGCTCTCATTGCGACCCGCGCTTGCTTTGGCCTTTACCCATAGCGTCGGTAGGTTTTCTTATACATCGGCTCGCCTATGTACTGTGCATGATTTTCTTAGTGATCTCACAACGATAAATCATCGCGGGGGCGATTATGTTCGCGTCTCGTCGCGCCCATCTGCTTTCGTCTCAAAACCACCTCAAAGAGTGAAAACGGTCTGGACGAATTCGTAGTCTGTAGGCTACTAGGTAAAGACTCAAGGCTTTGACAAGACGAGTACTTGCTTCCTCGTAACGGAATTTTTTTCTTAAATTAAATTCAACATGAGAGTTATACTTGGTGGTGGTTCGGATGGCAGTCTTCTTGGTAAGCATCGAAGTAGGCTGACTTCAAAGCACATGTGAAAGAAATTCATTCTACTGGAATATCAAATTGGCATCCCCTGTGAATGACACCTGAAGAGGGGATATACGGTTACCATAAATCGTTTATAATGATCAGAACTCTTGACTAGCACCTCAAATGAGTTTCTAGCCACTGAGAATACTCATTATCTATGGTTATATCGCGCTAAATGTACAAATATGGGATGTTAAGTTTCCTTACGAACTTTGAGGAATGGATAAAGCGGAACAGAGTGTAAAAGCACGAGGTAATCGACTTTGACAGCATCACTGAGCCTATATAATAGGATAGGAAGTAAGCGTCTTCAAAGACTAGCTAGGCTGGTGAACAAGGTCTTTATTAAACTTCGAAGTGGCTCTTTCCTCTGGTTAACCTCTGTAGAGTTTCACTTCCCCCTCCCTCCCCCTTTACTTATGTCACAATTCTAAGTACCAATACCGCCGACGGGCACGGCAATGAGTTTGCCTTTAATAAACAATAATAAGATACCTCTTGTTTGTCGGTTGATTGACGCAAATGAATTTACAAAAGCCTCTCGAGGTACAAAGCTCTAAGCCTCATGGCGGATGTATTCGTGACTGATTGTCATGAACCGAGAGTCTCCCAATCCCTGCGGGTGCTTGTTTCGGCAAATTACGATGCCAGGAATAATGCACAATGGCCCCAGTGGCAGATGCTCCAGCCAAACGTTCTGGTAGAGTTGGAGCAGTCATGTCGTAACTAAGGAGTAAATATTTCTAAGCATGTACTCGCAGTTAACTTGCAACATTGGAAAAATAGGACTGCGTGCTCGAAGTGAATTTGACCAAGACTTCGAAAAGTCGCGTTAACGTAACGATCGATATAATTGGGCGCGGCTAGAATACAGTGAATGAATAATCGCTGCATAGATAACCAAATAGTTACTAACGTCGCTTAAAAGCTTCAGCGAACTTTATATGGAGATACTCCGGGAATATTGAACATGCTTGGTATATATATATATACTATGAACCTGTGCAGGACAAAATGATAGAACGAGGGCACGAAGAGACGGAGAAAGCGAGAAAGTAGCATCGATCAACCGAGGTCGGAGCATCCGGACTGGTGCTGCTGCTGGTGCATTCGGACCGCACACATGCGGGACGAAATGCGTCATCAATTCTCATTGTGGGATACGTGTGCGGTCGAATTAGAGGTGTAGGAAACCTTCTCTTCTCGTCTTTCATCGCTACAACGTCCAGTGATTAATGCGAATCTACTAGCGATTAATACCCTTGGACGGAGCCAAAAATTGTACATCCCATCACGAGAATATCATCGCCACTAAGCTTGATGGCACAAGCTTATTCTAACTCATCGAGAAAGATTTAGCCCCATTGGAGGATCCACAAAACACAATGGTAGTTATCTAAGTCTTCGTCAGTTATAGCATCGGAACTACAGATTAGATAACGAACCAAATAGATGACCAAGCCATTTAAATGCAAGAAGAACAGAACTATTCAATGGTTTTTCAGGCGTGTTGTGAGACGAGAGTGCCTTAAAAAGTAGCTTGTGAAAGATCTGGTAGAAAATGTCTAGTCATTCGGCTGATCGGTTGTAATCAATGGATCGATTAAGTTAATCGCATCGCAGAGTTACGTACAGCGTCAAGATTTAACTTGAATGATACGATCAATAATGGTTAAAGTTAAAAACCAAGCTGGATGGAAGTTAATCTAAACTGGCAACCCATACTTCTAGTTTCCTTCGATTTTTTTCAACCGTGAAACTTAGTGCAACTTCGATAAAGGTTCCAACAACAGGGCCAAATCATCCGAACTTTGGGAATGAGGAAACGAGAGTTTTCGATTGCTGTTGTAAGAATCTGGACCGCTATCGGAAAGTTCTGAGTCTGTCCGAAGTGTTTCATTTCTACAAATAACTCTTCTTGCAGCCTATTCAGGGGCTCCAAAGTCCAGAAGTAGCGGATTTAGGACACGACGAAGGATGTCAATGTATATGCCCAGAAGAGTTTCAATAACCAGGGAAAGAGTTGCTTATAAGACGAGGGGAGACAGGAAAAGCTTATCTCTCATAGTACATGCTGGTGAGTACACTTACCGTCCATGATGGGGTCCAACGTTCTCGCTGTCGAAGCTCGAGCTGGCGGTGATGTCGACGTCCGGTATCACTCCGGTCTCCATTCCCAAGGGGGCGATGCATTGTGCTGTAAAAGCATAGAAGAGGAAGGGTATTATAGTACACTGAAGTATATAGCATGGATTCTTATCATACACAGTATATGAGCAAGAGTCTACTCCAGTATGCGCTGAGTTTGGTATGCAAAGCACCCTGTCAATTTTTCATTTGAACTATGCAGAGTATCTCATTGCTTATAGATTGTCAGGGATAATAAACTTTCTCTGCGTATAGGTAAAACACCGTAGTGATTCATAGGTTTAAACTGCTAGTGTGTAGATATTATAAAGCATCTACCTTTTAACGCTCTGTACTTTCCTTACGATATTCATAAGGGTGTTCATCAATGATATGCCATTTTAATCGATCGTACAGAAAGTGCTATGGCAGGATTCATTGCCCTCCCATAGCGGTTGTACGCTATCGTGAGGAACATTCAACCGTTTCTGGTGTGTCCACACCTTTTTGAGCATTATCTGTGGTAATTACTATACTCATGACAATGGAACGATTGGATGTTCGAGTATTGACAGTATTGAAGGTAAACGTTTCCCTACAAAAAGCACGAATGCTTGCTCTGCTCTGTATATTTCTTTTTTCATCATTTTTGAAAATCTTATGATGTTTTAATTTTCTAATGATAGATGTTACAGCAATTGCACTTCAACTCTTTCTATTGCATGTCGACTCTCAGTTCTTATTTTCTCTTGCTAATTTTTTTGTTGTCGCTTCGTTTTACTGTTTGGTTGATTTTTTTTTATGCTTCTCTCAACGAGTTGCGATTCGCGAGCCCAGTTATTAAAACTCACTTCGCCGTACCCCGTTGAGCCGCGAGATCTCAAAATCAACACCCCCGCAAACGTCAAACAAACACGCGTATCATTATTTTCCGAGCGCATTAAACTTTGTGTGAAACGTTGTCGGAGCTTTTCTGTTTGATTTGACCGACGCCTCCACGAGTATTTTATTCTAATGTACATATATACTATATGTATTCATATTGTGATGACTCCTTTTGTCTTGAGGTTCCTCTATGCGCACTACCACTAAGGTGCTATCTGTTCGAGCTTGGGTCAAGAGTTGAGAACCCTCGAGACATTCCGGAGACTACAGCCGTAGTATCGATTGAGGTCTTCAGAGGGGGGCCAAAAGCATACCACACACGAGAGAAACCAGCAACGCGGCAGTAGCTTCCAAAGCACAGATAGTATCACTTCCGGCGTGACTCGCACCCGTTTGCTCCGACGCGCTGGCCATGTATGCTCTTATATACTCATGAACCAGGGGGGTCAATGGTGGAGGGTCAAATACGAAGATTTGGGGTAAACCATCTGAAAGACGTTCCTTGCGGAACTCGGCAGAACACGATCGAATCTTGGAATTTCCAAAGGGCTGGTAAAGCAAGGGTGGAGCTTAAGTTTCTATGAAAGCACGCAATGTACGTCATATCTCGAGTAAATGGAGTTGGAAGCTCTTCTAACAACGATTTCAGTGTATACCAATGCTTTCTCAAGAAAGCAAAGAGTTTCCCCATGGCCCGGATAAGCTCTGTGGAGTATGCGGGAGGTTCGATCTCTTTTCTGGTATTTATAGACATCCTAGAGAGAAAAGCGAGACTAGAGAAGAATGGCCGTGAAGGGCAACGAAAAAGTAAGTTATTCGACGTCTTCCCGCCCAAGCCACTCATTCCGGCGCCATAACTCTGCGGAGTGACAGGCCCAAACGGAATGTTACGATTGCTACTTTGGCTGAGTCTGGGGGCTGACGTTGTATGGTCTGCTGGCATCTTCTAATATATGCGGTAAAAGACACACCGATTGGTTTGTTCAGAGGCCAAACACTGATTATCTGGCACGCTTCCATGTTCCCCTATCCAAATTGTTCCATCGACTATTCAATATACTCTAACGGCCAATCACTATCAAATGGTCAATCTCTGAGTAAACTTCTATCTTTACTAGGAAAAGAAGAGCATTGAATCTTCCTTTTGCAAATACTCAAAGACAGTTCTCCCACTATATTCGATTATCTCTTACGTCATCATCGTCGTTCTAGGATGAAGACTTGATGATCTTTAAGCCCATTAACGTCCACCCGACAACTTTCTCATGCACTCTTATTTCCAGATGGATAATCGACAAGTGAGAATTTTGAAGTCATTGAAGTACCAGTAATATGGGGGTGTCTCCTGATCTGAATCCGGAAATTAGATTCAGGCTGGGTTTGCAAGGTGTCACTTTGACGAGACACGACAGAGAATACCCGCTACTGATCGTGAGGAAAGAATAGAAATATAGCTTTTCCATGGCAACCAAAGCTCTGATAAAAAAAACCTAGAAGTTCTACAACACGTAAAGAACTTTCAGTGCAGCAGTTCAGGTGCAGTTAGTTGCCTGGATTCAAACTTAACTGAGACTGCTCGAATGACGATTAGGACTCTCATGGGGCATTACCTGTTCTACACCAGGTTTTATACCTTTCCTATTCTCTCTTCCTAATCCATCTCTTCTTCCGTGGCTCTTTCGATTCTTCTCTCTCACTCTCTATCGTAAACTCTGTCCTGAAGTCGATAATTCGCTTGGATTTCGTGAGTTTGCAGCTAAAGTCTGAGCGGAGAGAAAGGATGGAGAAAAAGGGGTGAGAGAGACTTCCACGGATGAAGAAAGTTCGGATAATTCGTACTTCGCCGTTAGCCTATGATGTATTTCACTCTTGTATTATTTGTAAGCTTACTTTTCGTCTATAGCTCCAGTCTAGCTCTGGTAGCATGAAATCTTTTAAGCTCTTTCATGATGATTTAAGTGTGTTTTCATATCGTACATCTCTTGAGACTGGTTTTACTCGCGCCAGGTTTTTTTTTCATTACGAAGCATCATCAAATGTAGCGTGGAAAAAATATTGGGCTGGCGATGAAACCCTCGGTGTTAATTGAGAGAAATTTTCTCGTTGCTTGCATTTTTTGTTACTAGTAGCGTCGGCTAGATGGAGGGAGCCGGACGGGCGCCCTGCGTAGGAGAGTTTCTACTTCGTAGATCAAATCTGAATTCGCCAGTGGCTAGGAGTAACTCCCCGGTTCTTTGTTGCCGTGATTACTATTAATGACTACGCTCTCGCTTGGCAAAAGCAGATACGAGCCCATAGAGAGATCAGCGTGTCTCTTTTCTCTCTTTTCTCTCTTTTCTTTCTTCTCTCTCTCTCTCTCTCTCTCTCTCCTCTACTTTTCCCTCTCTGTTCGTTATGTTGCAACTGTATATGGGCTGTTACTTGCTGCAGAGAGCTCTACTTTCGCTGTTCTCTTGTGGTAAACCAGACCGTGTTAACCGTCTCCTCTCATTCGCGCTCGGGGTACTGGTACCGGACAGCATTTGCGTTCATTTCCCTTTCCGCCCAGCCGCTTTTCTCGTTCGCGCGCCGCGTGAATGTAAATTAATTACTGCTCTGGTCTCTTTCTCTCTCTTTTTCGTCTCGATCTCATTCAGTCTCTGGGCTCTAGCGTACGTAACATCGCACTATATATGGCATATAGTATAGATGTATATTACGCTTGAAAAACATCTTAAACGCAGCGCTCGGGTACCTTATTACGCAACCCCGGTGCGATATTAAAGCATAAATCATGACTCGCTCTCCTGGGATTAAGCTTGTCTGCAAGAATGAACCCCCCAAATATTATTCGCGTGAATTCTTACTGTACCGCTGTACATGACCTGGAGGTTTTCTCATTCTCATCCTCTCCCTCTCCTTTCCACTCACCCTCTTTTCTTTCGTATAAAATCTTTTCAGTTAATTGATACCCTGCAGCCTTCACCAGAGATTCTCCCTTCTGGTTACTTTTCCTTCTAATTAATCGAACGAGCGAGCAGTGATTAGAACGCCGAGATAAAGTTACGCTGAAATTCTGATTCAACCAGGATTTATTGTACGAGTAGCAGCTTGCAATCTTGCTATAAATTTTAGTCACGTTTAAATTCCCATCAATGTCGATTGGCTGCTCTGAAATTTTCTAAAACGTATTCTTTTTAGATCCTATTTTTTTATTTTTTATTTCTCCTTCATCAAAGCTTCGAATCCTCACTCGATTTCCATTTCAAGGCAGGTCTGACCGCACATCTGCTTTGGCCCCTTTCTCTATGTCTGTAGTATATTCAAAAGCTCCACCGGAAAAGAGCAGTGGATGAAAACCATGGCTCAAACTGCTTTCGAAAAACCGTCACACAGTACCCCCATACAGGCCGGTATATACAACTTTAATTACAGCGCTCGCTGGCTCTCTCCGACCAAAAGAAAAAGAAAGAGCGAGAGAGGAAGAGAGGAGATTCCCGTGGTCTGACTAAAGGGACAGTTGTGGATAGCCACAGTAAAAGCTGCTTCATTTTAGCTACGACCTTTCACTCCAGCAATTGCATTGAAGAGAGCGGAAAGAGTTTTAAGGTGGTAATGTATGGACGAAGAACGACCACGATCCAAACAAATTCAGTCATGATGACAGACTTACAAAGTGCTTTTCATTTGCTATTTCACTCGTATTGTCAAGGCTTGGAGACATTTTCGTCTCTTTACAGAGGACACAGCTCTAAATAAGCACCGGACGCTTTTTTATAGATGAAAGTCGTGAAATTAACATCGTGAGGAACGTGTATAAATCTTGAGGCTATTTCAAGAAAAAATTACTGCTAAAAAGAGACTAAATTTATGTAAAAAAATGTATGTATAAGGAAATAAAGATGATTTCAACTGCGAGTACGTCATGAATGTGACGTGGCTGCTCCTGGCTATGTAAGTGATTTTTACTGACGTGAATGGTTTTTACTTCCAAGAGGTATTATAAAAACCCAGGGTACATTAGTTTTTCAGGGAGTTGGTCGGTGTCAAGTAAACGCCTGCGCAAAACTCTGGCGCCATAACGGCTGGCAAAGCGGAAGTACTACTTTTACGCCCCTTTTCTCGACCTCTGCCACGCACTTTCACTTCATCCTTCTTGCACTCCTCGGCCTGTATATATTTGTCAGGGGAAGGGGGTGTTTTCTATCCTTTTCATTTTAACCTCACTCCACTGAGAGCTTTAGCTCTTTCCATGTCTCGAAATCACCGTCTCGAGTTGCGCGAGTAAGGGCGAGGGTTCTTCAACCCCTTCGTGACGAGAATGTGAACGACGACGAGGCCTTCGCCGAAGCAGATTGTATTGCCTTCGTGTTTGTTTTCTTAACGTCAGTACACATAAAAAAAGAGAATAAAAAAGAAGAATACATTTTTTATAGTATGTGTGCGCATCAGACGCGAAAAAATGTCAAATAAACTATGCTCTCGACGCGGCGATCAAAAACGACAGATTTCTCGATTGACAGCCTTTCCTTTCTTCTTCCTCTTCAAGACTCTCATCTCTTCGTATGATTTTGAAGCGTATATCTACTAGCCTTAAAGATTATTGCGAACGACCGAGCTCACTCGACTCACTGAGCTTTTCGTTTATCAGCTACGACGGAAAAAACCTTGACGAGAACTACAGTGATGAAAGTTGAACCCACGAAACGTCACGTCTTCCGTCAGTACATTGTGGAAACTTGCAAAAGACTACCATCACCCTCCACAGGAAATAGAATGAAAGAAAAAGCGGGAAAAAGGATGCAATCCTTTGATGCACAGCATCTCAATGATGAGACGAGAGAAACTATACGCCGTGGAAAACTGAAGAGAATTTCGCCTCTTGAAAGTATAATACTACATGTATATAGCGGTCTTAAAGTCTCGAGTGGAGAACTCGTGAATATGGACCTGTTTATACTGGTTACTTTGAGTACCAAGGATGAAAGAATTTGCGGTGGATGTATGAGTGTGAATAAACTTAGCAATATTAGTTTAAACTTGACTTTAAAGAAAACGTACGCTTACAAAATTTTTTAACTTTTCGACATAGAAATATTTGGAAATTATTCAATTTAACGAATTAATGATCGACGCATGAGATCCGTCAATTTCCTTTTACCCATTCCATCGAATAGAGCTCTGCCTACATCGACTCGTACGTCAAAATTGTCAGTCTGTTTATCGTCGCGGGAGTCCGCTGTTATGTTAATACTATCGATGATTGAGGTATATATGTCCATGTGTATGACCCAGGGGGATGAAACGATCATTTCGTGGTGGTTCGTGTGGGCTCTAATGGAGGCCTGAGCGTAATTGGAAAGTGGTTTGAATGTGGTAATGGAGAGAGGATAAAGGGGTGAAGGGATGAGACAGGCATAGTGTGGGAGGAAGGAGGGAGAGGAGGGTTCTATATAACGACATGGGGTGGGGCGGTGGGTGACAATTCCATAACGCTCGTATGGCCAAGGAACAGTTTGATGCGAGAAAGAGAGACAAGGGAGCTAGAGAAGAAGAGAGAAAGAGACAGGCGATGTATATTCAATGTTATAAGAGAGACAGAAATCGAAGTGAACTACCTGAGTACGCTTTGCATCGATCAGCGTCGTAATATGCCTATGAATTATTGAAAGGCACGTACTACGTGAAAGAGCAGAAATGTATTCCATACGCGGATTAGCTTCCCAACAGAAAAGTATGTAACCAGATATATATTATTACATAAAAATATTCATCTATAGACATGGACTTACGATTTGTAGAGTTTTTCTGAAACGAAACTTTCGTTATTAGACCACGAATTATTTTTCAAGAGCCATCTACTAATTTTTTGGCGAATTTATTTTTCATTCGCGAAAGTATTGAATAGAAATATGATTCTCAGTTTTTTAAGAAATTCACGAAAGTTACGGAACACACATTAAAAAGTGCAAAGGATATTTGTTTATCTAAAAAAAAAAAATTATGAATATATGATAAAAAGCAGGGCTTAACTTTTTTTTATTGAAATTTGAAATATTATTCAAATTTTCTCATAATAAACAAGAGAATTTAATTACTTTTCATTCAAACTTAGTTTTTTTGAATAACAGTATAAAAATGTAATGTTATCCCTTCGCTACTGTGTTTTCCACTATAATTTTTTGAATTTAAATACTTTTAGTGTGTTACCATTCTTGAGGGTACACATCGATAGTCACGCGTTGGTGTTGATTCGCGTTCAACATATACCTATACGAATGTTGAACTCGTGTCGCACATGTCTTCGGACTGGTTCCTGGGTTACCTATCCCAAACAAATCTATTCATTTATATCTATACATATATATGCTGATGGATGTCTATATACGCGACAAACGCATGGAGGCGCAATGTGTACGTAGGCGTTCGAGCATAAATGTACGTGTTCCGAGCGTACGCACGAATGTAATTCCTGTCCCGATGTACACACATGCACAAATACATGGTTACACAAACACACACGCCAGATCGTGAAGTAAAGAGCAGTGTAGGCTTTACGCTCATACGCACGTACTACCGGACGTACGCATGTATGCATCTCGCGAACGTGTCTTGCATTGTACGACTATAAACATAGCTATGCACCAATTCAAAATTCAAGTACAGAATATGTGTATAAAAATACAAATCTTCTCTTTTTTGTATATGAGAGAAATCGGTAAGAAAAAAAAACTGTTCGGGATTCCAATTTTAAATATAAAAAACGCTACAGCCATTTTTGTGAAACGATCACAAAATATCGGAAAATTTTTCATTAAAACTCCTTGTTTCAGCACCTTATTTCGATGTATTTTAACTCGAAAACACTAATCGTTTTATTAAGCTGAAAATTTTGTGAGAAAACCCTAAAAAACCGATGTTTTTGGTTCTTTTGCGACATTATTTCGATGATTGGTTGAAGAATAAAATTTTTGAACAATTCTCTGAAAAGCTGATCAGAAAACGAGGAGAATCGTTTTTTGAATTTTTTAGATGATGATGGATATTTTTACGATCCTTGAAATTGTCACAGATGAAACGAGTATACACGCTCACATAGCCATGGAAGTGCGAGGCTTTTGAGAGCGCGAAACAACGTCCCGTGGCCCGGAACGACCCTCCCATCTCGTTCTCTTCGCTCGCGCGATTCCCGCGGATACGAGACTTCCACACTCACGATACACTCGTCGTTCTCACATTTGCTTTAACTCTAAACTAGCATGCAATATATATAATATACATATAGATATAAACATTTATTCTCTATATATAAATACATATACGTTGAACAAGATCTCTGTCGCTGTATATACGTTCGTTCCATTCGTGTACGAACGAGTCAAGTGCCCCGAAGAGTTGTGGGCTCCCACACTTTCCTCCGTATGCATGCACTTGACGTTCTCGCGGTACAATCGTTATACATAGGTATACGTTTTCGAGATTCCTAGAATTCGGATTCACGTTCGTCCACTCATCGAGCAGACCGACCACAATTAGCGATTGAAGCACAATATTCATTAAATCCAAAATTGAATCATGCACACTATCGAGATTTACAAGCTCAAATGCAATTAGACTTTTATATTCTGTTATGATATTCCGATGATATAATAATAATAATAATGAAGTGCATTGCGTTATCAATTGAGCATTCGAATCGAATTACGTTTCGTAGTCGAATATAACTTTTGCAAATAATATGGACATTTTTTGAATAGACGATCGTTTTAAATTACATTGAAATTGTTAATTACATTGCGATGTTTAATTACATCATATTGAAGGCTAAAATATTCCAAATAATATTATGCATCAATTATGATTTATCGTAGAAAATTAATTTTGAAATTTTTTACCTATCCTAATTTAATTATTCGCGATAAAATCCATTACCGAATGAAATTATAATGGCTGCTTTTCAGATTTATATATTCGAGGAATAAGAGTGAAATATTCCATTCTCCAATGAGCCTAGAGCAATCGAATTAATGGTCTGTCGACATAATACATTTCTGACTTATTTTATGTATAATTTATATGAATTATAATATTCACTAGACGGTTAAAAATATTATAGAATTTGAAAAAAAAGGATTCAATCTTCCAATTACCTTACAGCAATCGACTTAATGGCCTATAATATATTTCGGTGCACAAACCCTCAGTTATTCATTATCGAAAACCCCAGAATTCCGACCAGCGATATTACATGAGCCATGACTTATTGGCGGTAATCGTTATGTCGATTTTTATTTCGATATAATGAATCTCCAATTCGCAAAAAAAGAAAAACATGTATATATATATATATATAAGTATCGGTGTATTTACTTATGCTAACGGCGAGAGCACGCGTGTCCCGAGCAAAAAAAAGACGCAAACCACAATCCTAACTAACGTATATACAACATATGTTTATGTATCACTGGCAATATTAACATCGCAATTTATTCGCGCTTTAACTGCATCTGCCTTTTCTTGTTTCCCCTTCATCTCAACGCTTTCAAGCACAAAACATTATATATATTCTATGTGCATATTTATATTAATGTATATACTAGTTTTTTCTCTTTCTCTCTCCTTGCCCGAAGGAATTGCACCGCAACTCGACCGCCGGTGGATTTCGCGGCATCCCCTTTACACGACCGCGAATTTACCAACGCAGCAGACACATCGCACACGCGTGCGTTTTCTTTACTTGAGAATGGTTCCTCAGCCAACGTACAAGTTTGGGGACCGCAGGAGACCCACCGCATGCTTTCGTGTATATACCAACTTCTCAAGTATGCTATTTATACTTTCTCAAAAGTCTGTACAACAAAATCCTACAGTTATCGACTTTTTTATAATTATTGGAGATAGTTGCAGTGAATTTCGTATCGGATCCACGCAACCAACGGTATTTAGTAAAAATATCATTTAAAATGGTAAAATAAAACTGCGTTGAGTTCGCATGTTGAAATTTTATAATTTTATGAGAAAAAAATCATTTCGTTTCATAAAATTTCGACAATTTATAGTTTAATTATTTTATTTTAAATTTTAAGGAAAAATGAATCAGGAAAAAAAGAGTAACAGAAATTAGACTATTTGAAAGGAACGTAATTGTAACCAATATGTTTTATTTCATTTGTATTATTAATGGAGTTTTATTGATTTAGCGATTTTACGCGTATTAACCGATAAACTTTTATTTCGATTAAACGTATATTTATTTTTTATGTTTGAATTATGTTTTGATTGTTTTCTCGTGGAGATATCACATGATAAATATATGTAAAATTAATTCGACGTGTTCTAAAGGAAGGAAAACGTGTTTATTTATTACGCCTATGCACAATTATTAGTCGGAACATTGGAAACGTTTACGCTGATGAATTTCTACAGGTATATTTTATCTATCGTAATAGAAATACTCACAACACATGCACAAATATGGATATATTTCTGGTTCGAGTCTCTGCTTTTATCCAACGTATTTTCTGTTCGTGCATTAATTACTGTTCGGCAGTCGTATACCGGTGATAATTGCTACCATTATTTTATTGCTACTTCATTATAAAACGTCTATATAAAAGGACAAGCAAGGAAACATACATTTATTAATTGGCTCTGGACGATAATTAATTCGTGAGATTTTGCCATAATGTAGTCTCGATTCTATTTCTTCCTCTTATAAACACACATATACATCTTCGGTCTTTACTTCTCGTTTACTTTATGAATGTTCCTCTATCTGTTTACCTGATAACCCGAGAAGAAAGTGGAGGCAGGCGATTCAAGAGGATGTTTCTCAGACGGCGATGTTCGATCGGTTGGAAAACCAAACCGAGCAGAAATACGTACAACGAGGGGTCGAGTCAGCTAATGTACAAGCAAGTAAGATTGCTGTATCCTTTTTTCATCCTTTTTGCTCTTATATAAAAAAGATGTGTATATATTTTTATGCGTGTCAATACATAGAGGCTAATCTATGTTAGATCGTCAAGCTCTTAATCTCCATCTTTGAGATTATTTGTACGTATTAACGTCATTAGCTTGAACATATTTTCATTTCTCTGATGAATATCGTTATTTTTACGATCAAATTTTACGTCCAGTTTTAAAAATGCGAAAAAATCAGGCACACACAATCATTTTTTAATAAAAAAGCCTTCATTTAGGGGGCTACCAAATAACTTGCATCGTACAAATAAAAAAGCTCGAATTCTTGTCCGCATGATGCTTCAAAATTACTATAACTCATCAAGAAATATTGTCATATTTTAGGATTTTTACTTTAATAATTTCATAACAAATACACATTTTAGAGCTGTGATATTCAAACGAGAATTGAAAAGGGTCAAGGACTAGTTAATTTAGCCTGAAAAGACCCATATGCATAAATACAGATACCTACACATTCCAGAAATGGCAAATCAGCATCGTCAACGATTCAGTAAATACGTATAGATGTATATATAAATATATATAAAACACAGGATGCGTTGGTCGGTTTTTATCGAAAGATCGACCAGCAGCGAAGCCAGAATTATAGCTCCCGATGCATGCAAATACAACGGTATATATCGTCGGCTTGTTCTTTCTCATCCTGGGCATTAGCTATATATATAGACCGTATATATGGTACATTCTACCCGATTTTCTTGTTGCACCGGAAAGTGGTACAGAGAGGGAGGGTCTGTATCGACGAGGAACTTTGGCAAAATATACAGCTGTAGTTCTGTTAAAAAAAGTGTATATATATTCGTACATTGGTAGGGGTCGTACATGGTATTCATGAGTCTGAGGAACGATTCGCGCCATTTGGCATGCATTTTTTTTTATCTTTGACCACGAGAGCCAAGAAACTTTTCATTTCATTTTGTTGTTCTTTCACTCCTAGCAACGATAAGAAAAAACATAATATTTCGTTGGTTGTGAACGAAAACGAAAGTAGCCATCAGATGTGGGGGGTGCCTTCGATGAGATAATAACATCGATAACAATAATTCATAAATGGCGTTTTGTATAAGCAACAATTTGACCTTTGGCGATATAAGCTTTTGATCGAATTAAATATCGAGGCTGGTCTAATAAATCAATGGAGATTTTGTGTAAGCAGTATTGTGTATGAGAACCAAGTGGTATTATGTTTGAACCCGCGAGAAAACGTTTATAATGGACGAATTGTGTACTAGGCCCTGAATTACAAAAAAAAAAAGGTTCAACGCAGCTTTTGATCTGGTATGTAAAATATAATCAAAGGGAGAAAGAGCCAGAGAGAAAAGAAGAGAAACTCTCGGTAGCATAAATCAATCTTGAAATACTGTTTTTTTCACTCTCTCCCTTACTCCCTTGTTTGCGGTGTTTTTAACGTCAGACGAATGTATACTTACATATGTCTATGGCTCTGCCGCCCCGGGTGCTCAGGAGAATCAGCAGGTAAAAGAAGAGATGGCACGTTCGCGGATAGTCCATTATAGTGCCGGCCAGATACTTCGTTTGTTCGTCGTACCCAAATCACCCCTCCCCTTAAATCAGCCCTTATGGTGGTAAGCCCTTGAATCTTTAGTCATCGGTCTCTCATAACAGCTTCTGCAAAAATAAGAAATTTGGAAAAATGTTAATCAGTGGTTTTTTTCGATAATAAAATATTATAATTTCATATATAAATTTTTCGATTATTTCCATCGTGATTAAAGTACTTGTGTGATTTTTTCGAAGAAAAAAAATTTCATCATTTTTCAATAATATAGAAAAAATATAGAATAATCTGTAAAACTTCACGATGTGTATGGCAATAGAACAAAAAAGTCACGTCCATTGTTAAAGGTTAAGCATAAAATCAATTATTTTTCAATCGTACGACCTCCCGACAGTAACTATAGCATTATTTCGCACTTAACCATTCCGTTAATGGGAACACAATGTGAAAAAACGAAAGAAAGAGGAAAAAAGAAATAATGAAAGGGAGTAAAAATTTCAAATCGATCTGAGTGTCTAGAGCTGTTGGAGCGTGCTGGTTCGTTGCCATTGGCCACTTACAGCTTTTTTCCACTGAAAATTGGCTTTCTCTCTACCATTGACTTTGCCATTCGCGAAAAACAATGCAGGACAAAAAAAACAGTCGATACGTCGAGGGTTTTCTCTATTTTCTCTTCCCTTTTTCATCCCTTTTTTTTCACTCTCTCATACTCTTTCCCTCGACGTCTCTAGGTATATCGTCAATTCTCCAGAAAAAAAAAATAATGGGAAAAAAGGGAATTGAAGAAACGTTTCACATGTATATCTATACCTATATTTGGTTCATGCAGGACTACGAAGTTGCAGTAAGAAAAAAAAGGAGGCAGTGGTGTACGGAATGAGACTTTCGCATTTCGGCTTCGCCGTATTTTTCGATAGGTGAAATGGCGCGTTTCGAGCTAGAGCTAAAGGCTCTAAATATATACACATGTATATATATATATATATTTATTCCCTTTTTTTACTCCCACACGAGAAAATTCTCTGTGGTAGTTCCCTGGGATGGTTATAGACTGGACTCGGCCTGTTCGAAGCCCTCTCATCGCCTCCTCTGAGTTTTACCAGGGAGAATGAGAGCCGGACAAAGGGGCACATTCACGCTAGCCGGGAGAGCCATTACGCGTCATTATCGAGATTAGGATCGGACGCGCTCACAGTCTATATAGAAGCTTTCGAGTATACTGAACACGCGGAAAGAAAGAGTGTGTGGAACTCAAAGAGGAAGAGTGAGAAAGAAAGAATGGAAAGAGGAAATAGAAGAACTTCGGTTCTGAAACGCGACGGTGCAGCCATGAAAATAATTACGAGTAAAAATAACTCCAAAATAATAAGCACTATTTTAATTTCATATTTATTTATGTTTCTGTTTTAAATATTAATCTATCAGACTTTGTTCAATTCAATTCAGTCATATTACTTTTTGCATTGAAGTGAAAATCATAATTCTTCCAAAAAGGGACTGAGCGTTGGAGATATGTTAAAAAAAAGATAAATCGTATGTAAGAACAGCAAGAAGAAATGAATTTAGGAAAGAAGACAGATGGGAACAGAAAAAAAGGCAAAATATAACGAAGACTGGGAAGAAGAGTAGCAACGAGAGACGGAGGAAAAAAATTATCATCATCATCTCTTTGCTTTTCGGCTAATTAGCCAAGACTTTCTTTTGAATACCGCGAATGGAATGAATCAACGAATGTTTTTTTTTTAATTCTTTTATTTTCATTTTTTATTAGTGCGGACTTAATTGCGAAATTCCATTGGATAAATTATGCACATTTTTCAACTCTTTTTCATGGAGTACACAACAAGTGAAATATTTGTTTTTTTTTTGTAAGATATATTTTAATTAAGTGGCATTTTCATTTGAATCTAAACTGAAAATACTAATCTCGAATCCAATTTACTTAATTTTTTTTTTAATTTTATTAGTTGAAGATTGATTAGCACGTTGTAGAGAACTTTGACCCTTTCAATCATCAAACTCGTCATCGGGATAACGTACAACTTGAGATTGCATTTCTTACTCTGTTCCACCCATTCTTTTTCTCTGCCTCTCTCTGATATACTTGGATAGTTTTCTGGGAATAGTAACTCGAAAATAAGGAATGGAAGATAACAAGAGAGAGAGGACGGATGTTGAAATGAGGTTGTGAACTCGTGAGACCAAATCACGTATACATAAATTCATGTGAGTATAAACATGTGACCGTCGAATGTGTGTATATATATATATATATATATATATATATATATATATATATATATATATATATATATGATTATGAGTGAGAAAGAACCATGAATTCTACATGATTCATAATTATATATGCCAAAACTGATTTACATTACTAAATTTGATTAAATTGTAAATGAAATAAAATAAAAAAATGAATAACTCCTGTCAATTACGAAGTCTTGAAGAGTTTTTGAAAAAAAAGATTGCCAAAAGTCGCATTTCCGTATGAAGCAAGAACCCTTTACAGAACTGACATTTTTTGCTGTTGTTGGAAATTGGTGGAAACAATTTATAAAAAAATGCTTCAGTCGTGACGTTTCGTGTAGAAAAACCTGTACGAAGATATGGGCAAAGAGTTTGTGTGGCCATGACCCGTTTCTGGCTCTCAGTCTTATTCGTATATATATTACGACAGTAAACAAACAAAAGGACATAACTCTGACTGGTTAATGTATTTAAACCAAAGGATTAATCCAAAGGAATGCCCTTTTGTTTGCTAGCAGTCGATATATAATATGCCTGGTGCGATATGCGCGAGATTACAAGGGTCTTCGCTCCAGTCCTTATTTCTCGTTCTTCGTCTCTGCTCATTCTCCAAACAACATGTACTCGTGAAATTGAACGAGACAAACTCTCCCGCTGATATGGTGGCGGGGTTACACTCTTGTGGGTGATGTTCCCAGAATTCAGACTTCAATGGTCAGAGCACAATTCTGTCCCAGGATGTATTTAGTACGTGTACCAAGTAAGAAACTTGAAGATAAATTTTTTCTTCTTTTATTATGAACCGCGACGTGCGCTTTTGTAAACAGCAAAGGAAACGAGCGAAAGACGAGGCAACGGTGGTTATTAATTACATTGTAGAAAAAGAATTGAATTACAGTCTTAAATATACAGGATTCATGTACGACCTGACATTTATACTGGCTGCTTTCTCACAATTACGCCATACGTTTTAATCACCGTGACAAACTGTTAATTATACAAATCCCTATGTCGCTATTTGGCCAGTGTCGAGTACAAGTGAGGAAAAAGGAGCTTTCGGTTTCAATGTTCGTGCTTTCAGCGTACTCTTCACGTGTAGCTCGAATGCTTCAAGTTGGACTAAAGCCAGAAACGTAGAGGCTTTTATTCCATGAATTTGGTATTCCAGTAGCAAACGCACCTGTTGGCTAAACAATCATTCCTTCTCCTCCACTCGTATTTCCATTCCTTCACCATTTCTTAAATTTTTCTTTCATTTTATTACATCATCATTTTTCCAACGACAAGAATGTATATTACCTAGGCTCGTACCATAAAGCCTCTGGATGATATCTCTGTCTGTTCTCATGGAGGGAAAACAAAAAACCAAGGGGAATTTACTATATATAGTTGCAGATCAAGATAGTTGGTGAGATTGGCAAGAGCTATGTATATGTGTACGTGTGTATTGGTGCTCCTGCTTTTCTCAGCAACAGCAGTATACAGAGAAGAGTAGGAACTTTATTCTCAGCGAAATATCACAGCAGCTTGTGCACATGAGGAATAAAGAGAGAGAGAGAGAGAAACGAAAGAACGAAAAGAAAGAAAGCGGAAGAGTAAGAGAGACAGAAAGAAAGAAGAGAATTTCTATGAGGATGAGAAAAAGCCCGCGGAGAGATAATCACCGATTTTATCGGTCGCCAAGGGGAGAGACGAAGAGACGCTAAAAAAAGAGTTTAAAAAACTGCAAGGACCTGGAGTTGTATAGAAGAGAGTAAAGGTAGAGGAATTGCATGATGCAGTTCCTCTCTCTCTCTCTCTCTCTCTCTCCCTTTCTCCCTTGCGCTTTGCCACTCCATTAAAGCTTTGTGTTCAGACTCTCTTCTACTCTTTTCTATGCTGGAATACTCCTCCCTCTGGATATTCTCGTAGCTCCAACAGGACGAACGCGATAACTCGAAAAAGAAGAGAGAGAGAGAAGAAGACCCGCCCGGCTAATTACGAGAGTCTCTTTGACTACCGTGCTACCTGGCTTTTGCCGATGTTTATCTTTAAAGCGATGGGAACCCGAGATGGCACAGCGTCGCCTTCACCGTTGTCGTTATCTCCTTCCTCTCTCGTCTAGAGCCTTCCTCTCGTTATATTGACCAGCGAGATTCACAAGCTTTACCTTAAAACCGGTATTGCCTCCATTCATGCCCAAGAAATACACCAAACTTCGTGACACTTTTGCATTTTCATTAAAAATGAAAACTATTTTCCTATTTTTAGAAGTGCGGAGAATCGCAACTGCTGCTGACGCATTCAAAATTGTAGATACAATTGAGTATTATCCATTGGTCCATGGATGACTAAATACGTGACGTTTTCTAAAAATTTCGGTGCACGTTTAAAGACGAATTAAATTACATTTTACTAGCGTTGTCACACATTGTCTGAGTTGTCTACAAAATTGCATTTTTTACAGCCCAGTACAATAATAGTGCAGAAAAGTTACAGGTTTACAGCTTTAGAATAATTGTTGTAGAATAGGTCTTTATAATCAAGACAAAAATGTGGTATAGTGTACCTTAAAGTTAGGAACAAAAGAATGAAAAATCTGTTGGCCTCATTTTCCATCATGAAAAATGTGGATTTTTGTTAACAATTCCGAGAGAGAAGCGCAGAACCTCTGGTTCCCATCACAAGCTATATCTCCTGAATACTATCTATCCTGAACGTGCCATGAAGCATTCTTCTCGAAACCTCGAGGCACCCGGAGGGACCCCTCTTGTTCCTTCTCTCCCGGTCGCCATAACTCAGCCAAAATATTCGCCTACATTCTCCGCGTTAGTGGATGCACCGCCTCGCCAACTTTATCCCTATGTAAGCGGTCTGTGCATATATATATATATACACATATTTTGTGTGTATGTGTGACGTACAATGCATGCGATTCACAGCGTGTTTGAGCTCGGTGCAAGAGAAAGAGAAGGTAAAGTGTACGAGGGAGGCAAACGAGGGCGAAGAGAAGAAAAGGATAGGAGGAAGAGAAATATGGAGAGAAGAGGGAAGAGAAAGTGGAAGGATGGAAGAAGAGGAGGAAGGAGCGAGGAAAGGGTGGCTAAGGCAAAAGGGGCACAGGGAGAATGAACGGTGTAGCCAGAGCCATGAATTATGCAGTTTGCCTCGAGGCTCTTCTCTTTCTCTCATTCTCTTTCTATCCCTCTCCTCTCTTCTTCTTTCCTCTGCTATTCGAGGTTTCACCCTTTCCTCCATATATACGTGTATACTTATATCTACACTCACACTATATTCTATCTTACTCTGAGCGTGGAAAGGAGTGCTGTAACCTCGAAAAAGCTACAATCCGGAGACGCTGGAAAAAGAGCTGAGGGTAGAGAAAAGATAGAGAAAAGTGAGGAAAAAAAGGACAGAAAAACTCTATTTATACATATATATGTATTCAAGGGTGCAAGATATAGGCATGTATACATATAGCTTTTTTAAGAGTCCAAAGCCACTTCGCCATTCTTCCTTTACTGGTAGCTTCTTCTCTCGTCCCTATTACTCTTCGCCATCGGTACTACTCTTCCTCCGCATTTTCGTTTTCTTTCTTTGCCCTTCTCAACCCCTATTCAATTCGGCCATCTCTTTGCATCTTATAAAATATTACCCGGGTCAATTGAAAATTGAATGTTTACACTCAGAACTAACGAAATGTTGACGGCTAGATAAAAGAGTCTGTGGTATAAAATTTTTTACTAGTGAGATTTAAAATCGGTTATGATTTTATCATATTTCAACAAAACAATCATTTCCACGGGATTTTTAGTTTTCTAGAGATGAAAACAAATAAAGAAAAACATAGTAAAAAAGGGTTTTTATAGGGAAAGATTGCGATGCGTTTCATCAAAGCTATCGCACAACTCAGTGCTGAAAGGGTTAAGTAGGTTAGAGCCTTGAAATTTATTTAGAAGTTTTTTTTATTTACTTCCCCTCTTTTTCTTTACCCTGACAAGAGTGCACTTTTATTTAGTTACTTCACTTCTTTTCTGATAGCCTAGTGCTTTACCTGTCGTTTCAGTTTAAAAGTTCCTTTTATTCGTACTCGTAGAATCGTAGGAATGAGCAGTTGACGTTGAAGAAGAGCATAGTCAGTAAAAGAAGTTTATAAAAGGACACGTGAAGTCCTCGAGAACAGAGAGAGTATACCGACTGTGCTAGAGTAAAGAAGAGAGAGAAAGAGGACCCTCCAATGGAGTTTCATGCAAATTTTATCGTACAATCGGACAGTATGGAAAATGGAATGGGGTGACGGGAGAGATATCGTATTGGCTGGACGCCGGGAATAGCAATATAAGAATCGAATTGACCGTTCGCTCTTCGTCCTCGAGAGTCGTCGAATTGGTCATATATATAGACTCTTGAGTCAGGGGAATAGACCTCTAGCGAATAACGTCTTCGGTGATTCGCGTCGCGAACGCGCGCGCAGTGATTGAATCCAAGAAATAATGGTAAAATAAAGAAAAAGCACAGACTCACGTAGAATCGGAACGACCAGTTGTTATAAGAAATTCGTGAAGGAGCAATAATAATTTCCGAAGTACGTACGTCTATTTTCATGAGAATACCAGATGTGGCCCAGTCACCATAAACCTCAGGAATGAAAAGCTTTCCGTTGCAAAACCCTTTTGGAATTCTCAGGCTGAATAACTTTGAAAATAGTATCTTCGGAACTCACGCGTTGAAACAGAAGTTCTCGGAGTTGAGAATATTGCTGGGGAAAGTTGGAAGTTTGTTCACTCCCTAGCATCAGGAAAGGTGGAAAAGCGTAGAGATTTGAGAGTGCAATGACGAGAGCAGGATTAAATCGGGCGTCAATTACCGCAGTTTGACGATCCCGTT